>SJXQ01006890.1:0-14482 GCA_006408695.1 Aepyceros melampus | reverse complement strand
ACTGTTGGTGGCAATGGAAACTAGTACAGCCACTATGGAGAACAGTGTGGAGATTCCTTAAAAAACTGGAAACAGAACTGCCTTATGACCCAGCGATCCCACTACTGGGCATACACACTGAGGAAACCAGAATTGAAAGAGACACGTGTACCCCCCTGTTCATCGCAGCACTGTTTATAATAGTAACTCTTTTGAATAAATAAACTATAATATGTAATTCAGTTCAGTTCAGTTCAGTCAGTCAGTCGTGTCCGACTCTTTGCGACCCCATGAATCACAGCACACCAGGCCTCCCTGTCCATCACCCACTCCCGGAGTTCACTCAGACTCACGTCCATCGAGTCAGTGATGCCATCCAGCCATCTCATCCTCTGTCATCCCCTTCTCCTCCTGCCCCCAATCCCTCCCAGCATCAGAGTCTTTTCCAATGACTCAATTCTTCGCACGAGGTGGCCAAAGTACTGGAGCTTCAGCTTTAGCATAATTCCCTCCAAAGAAATCCCAGGGTTGATCTCCTTCAGAATGGACTGGTTGGATCTCCTTGCAGTCCAAGGGGCTCTCAAGAGTCTTCTCCAACACCACAGTTCAAAAGCATCAATTCTTCGGCGCTCAGCCTTCCTCACAGTCCAATTCTCACATCCATGCATGATCACAGGAAAAACCATAGACTTGACTAGACAGACCTTTGTTGGCAAAGTAATTACCAGATATTTATTTCACATTTACAAAGTGTGTAATATTATTTCAATATAGACAGTTTATTTAAATCTTTATTTTTATTGATATAGAATTAAAATGTAACAGATTTATGTGAACAATGTAACAATTTCATGTTTGTGTGCTCCTCACAATAAATCTAATTAACGTTCATTACTGTACATAGTTACAGAAGTTTTTTACTTGTGATGAGAACTTTTAAGATCTACTCTTTTAGCAAATTTCAAATGTACAATGCAGTATTCATTACTACAGTCACCATGAGGTATACTACTTCACCATGGCATTTATTTAATAAACTGGATATTTCTTCTTTTTGTTTCCTTTCACCCATTTCACCTCTGCCTCCCTCTTTCTCCTCTGGCAACCACCCATCTGTTGTCTGTTCTAAGAGTCTGTTGTTTCTGTTCATTCAGATTCCACATAAAAGTGAAATTATGAGATCACATAGTATTTATCTTTGTCTGACTTATTTTATTTAGCTTAATGCCCTCAAGTTTCATTCATACTGTGGCAAATGGCAGGGTTTTCTTTATTTTGATAGATGAATAGTTATCCATCCATCCATTGATGGATACTTAGGTTGCTTCCATTTCTTGGCTCTTGTAAATAATGCTGAGACCTACATGGGGATGCACATATTTTTTTGAGTTAGTGTTTTATTTTCTTCTGTCTGTTGTTTCTGTTCATTCAGATTCCACATAAAAGTGAAATTATGAGATCACATAGTATTTATCTTTGTCTGACTTATTTTATTTAGCTTAATGCCCTCAAGTTTCATTCATACTGTGGCAAATGGCAGGGTTTTCTTTATTTTGATAGATGAATAGTTATCCGTCCATCCATTGATGGATACTTAGGTTGCTTCCATTTCTTGGCTCTTGTAAATAATGCTGAGACCTACATGGGGATGCCATATTTTTTTGAGTTAGTGTTTTATTTTCTTCAGATAAATGCCCAGAAGTGGAATTGCTGGGTCATCTGGTAATTCTAGTTTTAGTTTTTTGACGAAACTCCATGCTATTTTCCATAGTGGTAGTACCAAATTAT
Organism: Aepyceros melampus; assembly: GCA_006408695.1. NCBI lineage: Eukaryota > Metazoa > Chordata > Mammalia > Artiodactyla > Bovidae > Aepyceros > Aepyceros melampus. Next base: position 12,715 of record SJXQ01006890.1, on the reverse strand, counting down.
ATTACTTCTTATACATCAAAATATTGGGTTTTGAAGATCCTCTGGAGGAGGGAAGGGCTACCCACTCCAGTATTCTGGCCTGGAGAATTCCATGGACTAGTCTATGGGGTTGCAGAGTTGGACAAGACTGAGCAGCTTTCACTTTCACTTCATAAGTCACAATACGTTAGTAAACATGGTTTATACTTGGAAAAAAAATGGGATATAACTAGATTTTTGTCCTAGGATTTTAAAACCATAAGGAATGACTGTGGTGTATTTAATAAGAAGTGGAAATAACAGTATAGTCTCATAATTTTTTTAAAATCAAATATTTTGCAATTCTATTGTAAAAGCTCAAGTTATTTTCTGTAAAAACTATTCCCACCACAGAAAACAAGGGCTTCTAAGAATAACTGATTTCAGACTGAGGGTTAGAAATATGCAAAATAGGAGGCCAAGACTTTGGGAGATGAGGGGAAGGAAAAAGTCTTGGATATGCTGGTCTGAATTCTTCTAGGACATGAAGTTATAAAGAGACATTAGAAGTTCTGATTTGGGGTTCTGGCTCTGCAATTTAATATGTATTCATTTAATTTCTGTCAAATTTAAAGAATCAAATCTAATAATCTTTAGAATACTGGCAAGTTTTCAGAAGTGTATGATTCTGTGACTTTAAGTTAAAGTGACTATATTAAGAAATCTCTGAGATAGAGCATTGGTGCCTGATTACAGTCCCTATCATAATCACTCAGAATAAAAAGGACTTTGACAATTCTAGAGTCACTTTGTTGAATATATGGTTTACATGTAGTAGATCAAAGACTGTCTTTGGTAAAATTAGTACTACCTCTCTTTCTTTTGCTTTTTTCATAAGTTAAAATTAATTTGATTTGCATACTTTATTTGAGTTTGTTTAATTAAGGTTAAAAAAAGCATGTTAAGCTGTGAAGTAAATCATGTTTTCTCTGATTTTATGTTCTGTACTTAAAATGTGTACTAAAGTTTCTTTAATCCCTACAGCCAATGATTTCACTTCACCTTTAGTTTTTTTTTTATTTAGACTTCTTTCCCAAGTATTTGTGATCTATTTAATGAAAAAGTACTTCCTGACATCTGCCTTGAATTTCCTTTCTTCCCCAGTCCCATTCCTGAACCCTCATCTTGTTATCTTCTTTAAGTGGAAAATAGTCTGCTTGACATTATTTCTATCATGTTCAGTTCTGTGTATTTCAGTGAAATCTTTCTTAATTATGTTCTTCTCAAGAGAGCACTTAATCTTTTCTAGCCTGTCTTTATAGATTTTTACCTGTTGGCCGTTGGATAAACCCCATTGCTTCTTAAAGCAACTTTGAATAGTATGAAAGTCTTAGGCAGTCTATTAAAAGAGTCCCATTAAGACAATATTTTCATGCTTTGGAAGAATTTGTTTTTCTGACAATAAAGCAGGACCTCCAAAGAATGAAGTGACATCGAATATACTACAGTGATTCTACATTTTGATTCCATCTCTTTTCTCCTCTTGTTTATTACCTTTAGTAGCTTGAGGGTTCAAACAGAGTGATGAAACAGTATTTTTAAGTATTCATTTTCCTTTAATGTTTACTTCCTATTCAATAGAGCAGAAAGATCTAATACCTAGAAAGCATTAAGATTAAAATAATCTTTCCATTTAAATTGTTTCTTGTATTTATTAACCTAAAGTCAAAATGATAAAAAGACCAAATGGGAAAAAGAGGCATCATAATAAAATGGGAAAACAATAACTACTTCCATTTAAATAGACATTTAATATAATACCTCAAGATTTGCAATAGAAGGAAATATTTTGTACATTTGTCAACCAGTATGACTCTAACGGCCAATAATGTGAATTAATGGCTCCACATAATAAACAGTAAAGAAAAAAAGCTCATTTTCACTTTGCATGTGCTAAGTACTGTCTATATTAAGACATTCCCTGTTAAATAGATATTTTAAGCGAACATATTGAAGTAATTTACAGAGTACATAATGGTTGGCAATATATCAAAGATTATCAGAGACTGGTTTACTGTGTAAATCACAGAACGAGTATACTCAAAATATTAATAATCAAGATTTGGGCCCCCTAGATATTTTGATGAATGCTTGGTCTGAGTAGCTAGCATAATAAGTGTGTAAATTGATAAACCTTCAATATTGTCTCTGTATCAACAATATCATTAGAAGTCTAATAGAAGTTGGAGTATTGGACACATGGTGGAGTAAAGCAGTTCTAAAAATCATCTTGGAGCTTTTCTTTCTTTTCCCAGGAGAATTTACTTCAGCTCAGAACTCTGACAAACTTCAAAGGAGATTTTTGTGGTTATTTTGAATCTATAAGTTGTACTGGGAAAAAGTAAAACTGGTTTTCAGGCAACATTGAAAACAAAACATTCAGTAAATGCTTTCCCATGCAAAGCAATTGTGCTGAATTTCTGAAACATTTCTGAAAATGTATGCATACATGAGCTTCATTGTTTTCTTTGGTGTAGCAACAAAATGAAACAAAGGTATTAAGATAATGTTAAAGATAATGTTAGACAGATTTCTGCCTGTTTCTTAAACAATGGTCAAAAAATCTAATTAGAGTGGAGATTACAATATGAAGTCAAGTTGTGGATCCTTGGTGGGTAATAAAAGAAGAAAACTACTACTCCAGTTTTGAATGTGTGGTAGCTTAATTTTTTAAAAGAATATCAATCAACTACTGGTTTGCATTAAATATTTGGTTAGTTCATTGGATGTCATCTATGTAGAAGGTAAAACAAACTTATAATTTTGAGCTATTTACATCTTTTCATTGTAGAATATTATACTTTACTAATTTTTGTCATGTACGAATCTGCAGTAACAAAAATGCAAATCACTACAATAGACTTTAGTTAAAGAGTTTACCTGGGTGGTAGGACATTAAGGGGTATAAAGCTTTCTTTTTCTATTACAAATCTCAAGTGGCAGGACAGAAATTGTTATGCACAATAGACCTTTGAGAAGCGTCCTTGCTGTGCCAGAAAATAAACCTGAAAAATTACTCTGCTGTCAAGTATTAAAAATGAAAAATAAATATAAGTGAACAATACTCTTTGTTTTCTTGGAGTTGATTACAATAATAATAACATTTATCTGAGTAATATGTTATACTTTACCATGCATCCTCTCCATCTCTGCCACATTTTTGTTTGCTGTTAATTTGCACATTACTTCTTCCATAATCCAGGGGTTACAAAGAGTGGGACATGACCTAGTGACTGAACAACAATAACTATCTGGCCTCCAGCTTCTTTCACTCTACAGCCACTTGCTTTGTGTGTTTTTTTCTTACCCAGCTATAGTCTATGATATGCTACTAAAATATCTCTATTAAAAATATCCTTTAAAGTTGTGCTCTTCCCTACTTAAACCCCATCTTCTGTTTCTTTCTACTGAAAAAAACCTCCCAATCCAGTATTAGTCTCTCAGTCCTATCCAACTCTTTGCGACCCCATGGACTGTCGTCTGCCAGGCTCCTGCATCCGTGGGATTTTTTGAGGCAAGAACACTAAAGTGGGTTGCCATTTCCTTTTCCAGGGGGTCTTCTCAACTGAGGGATTGAACCCAGGTCTCCTACATTGCAGGAAGACTCTTGACTGTCTGAGACACCGGGGAAGCTGCAAGTAGAAGGTGACCCAAACAAATCCAAGTTTTCTGACTTGGAGCGCAGCCCTTTCTCCACTGCCCTAGCTGCCCCTACATTTGGGAACTGTGCTCTGCCACACCTTCTGCTGTCCACCTGGTAAGACAATTTTTTTCTCGAATTCTGCCTTTGCTCCCCTTCCAAGGAGAATCATGACACTGGGACCTTAGGTAAACTGAGGCTTCGACCCATTTGTTGTTCAGCCTAAGTCATGTCCCACTCTTTGTGACCCCATGGGTTGTAGCACACCAGGCTCCTCTGTTCTCTACTGTCTCCAGAGCTTGCTCAAATTCATGTCCATTGAGTCAGTGATACTATCTAACCATCTCATCCTCCGTTGCCCCCTTCTCTTGTTGCCTTCAATCTTTCCCAGCATCAGCATCTTTTCCAATGAGTTAGTTCTTTGCATCAGGTGGCCGAAGTATTGGAACTTCAGTTTCAGCATCAGTCCTTCCAATGAATATTCAGGGTTGATTTCCTTCAGGACTGACTGACCCATTAGTACGTTGTGAAGTCAACAGCATTTAAGTAAATTAAGTAGAATTTATTAAAAACCATCATCCATTTATAGAAAAAAATCTAGTCTTGGATCTGGGAAAAAACTCCCAGTCTTACATTAAAGCATGTCTATATCATTATAGGTATTATGTAGTAACTATGGGAAATCATGATTCAGGAGAGAAAACAGGCTTTTCAAGAACAAATTCATAGATTAAGTGAGAGATGATGGATAGTAGGACCAAGGTCACAAGTGGAATAGTTGGCCTGGACTAGTTTATAAACCACCCACCCATCAAAAAAAACCATTTTTAACTAAGGAGAGGGGGACTTTGGTCAAGCAAATAAAACTGAAGAGAAAAATGAGCAAAAGAATTGTGGGTGTATGTACAAATGGTTATAATGATGGGCCATGAAATTTAAATTAAGAAGATAAATGAGAACACCAGGTAAGAGATAGAAAGTGAATATGTTGATTGGAGATCGAGAAGAATTGAAGAATTTTGAGAGCATGAGCAGTATTGTTAATGTGCTCAGAGGATAAGCATCAAAGAATTGGATGTTTGAATGAGATTTTGGAGATGGTGCAGTTACTATTGGTAAGGTCTACTGTATAACCATGGGGCTTCCCATGTGGCAGTAGTGTTAAAGAATCAGCATCCCAAGGCTGGAGACACAGGTTTGATCCCTGGCTTGGGAAGATCCCCTGGAGGAAGGAAGATCCCATGGACAGAGGAGCTTGGTAGGCTGCAGGCCATTGGGCCCTGAAGAGTTGGTCTGAGCACTGTAAAATAGGAAATAGTGAGGAATGAACACATTCTTATTGGTTAAATAACTTGATTTATTAAAAAAAAAAACTCTTTCTACCATAAGAAATAATGTAATAAATTACAGACGTTTATAAGAAGAATGAAAATTATTTCTTAAAATTTTTAAATGCCCTTCAATTTAGTTATCTACTAGCCTATATTTTACAGCATCCAGTTTGTGTTTGTGATCCTCTCAGTTCCTTCTCTTAGACCATGAGAATCTCATCAAACCCATTTAAACTTCCCCTAAAAAAGATGCTTATGTGAAATTTCAGGAGATTTCAAATGCCTTCTGATGTTATCATTGGCTCTCAGTATAAAAGTAATAGCGTGTTAGGGTAGAGGTGTTCAAGATCACATTTTTCTAGTAGCTTATAGCTGCATCTGAACCTGCCGTTTTGAATTTTAAGCATCAGATGTAAGATGGCAAAGACACTTCAGTGGTAGAAACCTTCAAATTAGTTAAATTGCTGTACTTAAGCTGTCTTTTACCTGATGAGAATTCTCCTTAGAGACGGGGCAGATTTAGAGACTTGGAGACTGAAACAGATTTGTCTTCTCAGCTCCCTCTCAGATGATTCCAAATTAAACTCAATTTTTAAAGTGAAGATAGAAAATGCCAAGATCTCTAACAATCAAAGAATGTTTATTTTGCCTAACTGAAGAAACCTGAAACCTTTATATTTCAAGCCCAAGTATCTTTCTCTTACTTTCTAGTTAAAGATTTCCATGGGTCGTCCTCTACCTCTTGTAGCTTGTAAAGGATGCAACTTACCTAAAAATGTTGTGGGCTATGACCTAAGAGACCTACTTTTTAGTATTAATAGTATGTGCCTCCCAGATGGCGCTAGTGGTAAAGAATCTGCCTAACAGTGCAGGAAACGTGGGTTCAATCCCTGGGTCAGGTAGATCCCCTGGAGGAGCAAATGGCAACCCACTCCAGTACTCTTGCCTGAAAAATCCCATGGACAGAGGAGCCTGGTGGGCTATGGTGCATAGGGTTGCAAAGAGTTTATAGAACTGAGCCTGCATGCACTTGTGTGTGTGTGTGTGTGTGTGTGTGTGCATGCACGTGTGTGTGTGAGATGTAGGCAACTCATATGGTTTCCTCATTCATAACAGATTACCTATCCAACCTAGTGAATATGAAAGGTAATTAATGTGAATGTTCAATCAACACATACAAGATACTATCAAAAGCAGAAAAATGTTATATAATTTATTCTAATATAATCACATTATCAAATTAACCTTCTTAAAAATATAGTATCCTGGGCCTGTATGCTATAGGTAAAGTGTGAATATTATAAATGCCATGTATATTGATAATCTAAATATCTCTAAAGAAATCATTTACCATCAGAAGGTTTTTGTATTAAGAAAGTTGATGAGCATTGGTCAAAGAGTTAGTGATTGTGTTTTATTCATTATTTTAAAGTTGGCATATTAGCGAATCAGTTGCAGATGATGTGGAAAATCTACTCCTTCTGAAATTGTATGACTGCATTAAAAACCAAATTTACTAATTCAATGGATACATTTATTAGTTAATTTATAAAATGCTATCTTCTGTAGACACTATTAGAAATATTGACTGGAATAAGAATGTAAGTTCTTAACAAGCATGTGATTTATTTGGGTTAAAGAATCAAATATAAAATTTACCTATTTAAAATTTATTAATAAAGAAATTATAGGAAATTGTATTTTACCTTAATTTCACAGATTATAAAAGACACATTTCATGAGGAGAATTTCCTCTAAGTTATAGTAGTTATGCTGGATTCATCAGTAAATTTATTACTTTAAAATGTTTTAGTTAAGTGCCTGCTTAGTGTTAGGCATTATGCTAAGTCTTATTTAGATGTTGGGCATAAAAAGGTAAAGACAGAGGTTGTCAAGAACTGAGAAGTTTCTCAGGTGTTATCTATTTGTAGACTAATGAGTCCTTTGGAGAAAGGCATGGCAACGCACTCCAGTGTTTTTCCCTGGAGAATCCCATGGACAGAGGAGCCTGGAGTCCATAACGTTGCAAGAGTTGGACACGACTGAAGGGACTTAGCCCATATGAATCATCCTACCACAGTTTCATAGATGTGGGAATAAGACTCGTGGTCTGGGTCAAAGTCTTTATACTTTTTGGGTGAATTCCCCTTGTATTCCATATCCTACAGAGGTGACAAGAAAGGGCCCGGATAGATGCTACACAGGTAATAAGTTTGCATCACAGCTGAGGAACCCTGGGCTTATAGCCCAAATCATTTGTTATAGGCAGTAAGCGAATCCACCTGCCTTCTCTGGAAGGAGACATTTATTACAAATTGGTCAGTAAACAACACTTCCCTCAAGATTATGAGGATATACTAATATTTCAAGGCTATTTACCAAGCAAACATTCTTTAAAAGACAGTCTAGAACAATACAGCCATCAGGACCTGTTTTTGTTTTCTTTTACCATGCAACAAAGTATTGCACATTTAGTGGACTAGAATATATTTGTAATCTCTTTACCATAGATCAGAAGTCTTGGCATGGTATAAAGGTCCTTTGCCCAAAGTCTCATAGACTAAATTCAAGGTGTCAGCCAGTTGAGTTTTTGGAAGCTCAAGGTCTTCTAGGATCACTTACTTGTTGTCAGAATTCAGGTTTCTGTGGTCGTAGGACTGAGATCTCCATTGTCTCACTGTCTGGCACCTGGCTTCTAGAGGTCAAATTCTAAAGGTCACTTATAGTTACTTCGTATATTCCCTTATTTAAGGTTTTTAAAGTTTTTTTTTCCCCAGTATATCATGGTGGCTTGCTTTTTTTTAAAGACTAGCAGGAGACTCTCTCCAGTCTGCTAAAATGGAGTTTTACATGTAATCATGGGAGTGACTATTCCATCATCTTTGCCAGTATAACCTAACTAATTCCATTACTTTTGCCACATTCAATTGGTTAGAAGATCATAGGCTTCTCTCATCCTGTGAGAGGAGGATTATACAGGGGTGAGACTCACTGGGGGATCACTTTAGGGTGCTTCTGATCATAAAAATGAAGCAAAATGGAATTATCTCCAAAGACACATACCTTGATAAAGGAAGCTTACAATCTACTGATATTTCTGGTCTTCCTATATACAGATTATATATAATCATAAATACATACATAAATTATTGTATTTGGTAGTTAAGAATTGTGATAAATGATACTAAAATAAATTAAGAGTTTGATAGAACGATAGAGGTACTGTTTTGGAGACTAAAGATGTTTTTGGAGAATGGATAAGCATTGAACAGATCATGAAGTGGGAGAAGATTATGAGTATTTAGAATGATATACAGAAAATAGAAACAACATTTCAGTGTTTCTTGAGGCATTCAGTTGCTACCTAAGTTATATTGAAGCATAACTATTGAAATGATCAGTAGTTGTGATAAGCGAGTACTTGAAATGATAGACTGAAGAGGTTTGACTTTACGTTAGCAGTTAAGAGTGCTAAGGAATTGGAAAGAAGGAAGGAGGTATGATTAAAGGAATGATGTATTTTTAAAATTTTATTTAAAAAAATTTTATCGGAGAACAGTTGATGACAGGAATGATATTTAAAACACAAGCTTGGTTTTCTAGGACAGGAAGATACCCGAGCAGAAATATTCAATAAGTAAGTTAATTAGAAATGGTGATACAAGCTCTGAAAGTAAAATGTAGATTTGAACACTGGGTTGTAGAATGTGGATTTCTGATACCATGGGATTGAGGAATGTACCAAAAGAAGTATATAGAGAAAAGTTAGAAGAATAAAGGTTAAACTGTTTAGCATACAATGAAGCTGGTTAAGCAAAACTGATAGTGAAGGTGCCAGGAGTAGTAGGCTAATGCAGTGCTATATAAAATAGGGAAACAAACAAAAGAAATTATGTGGATCATCTCAAATTTGAAGAATTTGAGAACCTCTGAATGTTTTCCAAAGCATTTTGTGAGTTGAGGAAGGTACAGTTTTGAGAGTAGTCTGAAGAAGTAGACACAGTAGAAACAGACCACTTTTTCTAGAAATTTGTCAAAGAATAAAGAAATTGGGGTTTCCCAGGTGGCGCTTGGATAAAGAACCTGCCTGCCAATGCGGGAGAGACACAGGTTCGATCTCTGAGTTGGGAAGATCCCCTGGAGGATGGCTTGTCAACCCACTCTATTATTCATGCCTGGAAAATCCCATGGGCAGAGGAAGGAGCCTAGTGGGCTACAACACATGGGGTTGCACAGAGTTGGACATGACTGAAGCAACTTAGCACACACGCAAAGAAATTGTTTGGCAAGTAGATAGGATCGGTGAGATCACTGTGATTGTGAAAGGATGCAAATATATGTATTTGAAAGTGTTTTATAAAGATACTTTATACCAAATAAAATGGTGTTCTTCATTAGCTGATTCTTAGAAATGCATATAGCAAAGTGAAAAAAATGGACCTGCAGAAATTGTCTACTAATTTTGCATAAAGTTTGAAATTTTTGATTTTGTTATTGATATTACTGTATTTTTAATCTTCTAACATTTAAAATTAATTATTAAAAAGTTGGACAAATATCCTATACAACACTGAGGTACTGAATACAAGGATTTAATTTATCCAGAGTCCTTAATAAAATTAGAACCTAATATTAACAACACACACATGTACATACACATACCCATGCATGCATATATATAGGCAAGTCAGAAATAAGTACAGCAAGTCAGAAAACAATGAGTGAAGAATGAACTCATTTCTGTAAAATCTGAATGCTGCTGCTGCTGCTGCTGCTAAGTCGCTTCAGTCGTGTCCGACTCTGTGCAACCCCATAGACAGCAGCCCACCAGGCTCCCCCCGTCCCTGGGATTCTCCAGGCAAGAATACTGGAGTGGGCTGCCATTTCCTTCTCCAGTGCATGAAAGTGAAAAGTGAAAGTGAAGTGGCTCAGTTCTGTCCGACTCTTCACGACCTCATGGACTGCAGCCCACCAGGCTCCTCTGTCCATGGGATTTTCCAGGCAAGAGTACTATAGTGGGTTGCCATTTCCTTCGCCAAAATTTGAATACAGATAGATATATATTTTTGCTACTGAACATGTCTGTAAGAGCAGTCATGAGATGATTCATTTTCCTGGTTAGAGTATCTTTCACCTTGAACAAGCAGGTGTTGGGTAAAAATTAATAATTAGACACAATGTAACATCCTCTTGTTTAATCCAATAAATGTACAGTAGCACATTTGAAATGTAGTACATTTCTACACCACTGTTAAAGAGGTAAACACTTTTCCCTTAACAAGAAAAACTAGCATTTATCTCAAATTGTTTCAGAAATAATTTCTGTCATTTCATTATTTTTAATTCAGAAACTCCACTGGGATGCTGAGGTGAAAAGAACTTCTGATTGCCTAACAGTGGATTTTTTTTTTCTTTTTTTTTTTTAACCTACCTTACTTTCTAAGATAATAGTAAGAAAATCTTGGGGTGAGATCAACAGCATTTAGTTATGATTAAATCAGTAAAGATGTCTACTGTCTCATTTTGATATATATTCTACCTCTTAGAGGCTCCATTTTGATTACTTAAGAATAAGCAAGGCACAACTATCCTTGGCAGTAAAAAAGTGATTTCAGAAAGCAGCACGCACACTTCAGTTCAATTCAGTTCAGTTGCTTAGTTGTGTCTGACTCTTTGTGACCCCATGAACCGCAGCACATCAGGCCTCCCTGTCCATCACCAGCGCACACTTATAACACCCTAAATATTCAGTTCAGTTCAGCTCAGTCACTCAGTTGTGTCTGACTCTTTGTGACCCCATGGACCACAGCATGCCAGGCCTCCCTGTCCATCACCAGCTCCCAGAGTCCACCCAAACCCATGTCCATCGAGTTGGTGATGCCAGCCAATCATCTCAACATATGTCATCCCCTTCTCCTCCTGCCCTCAATCTTTTCCAGCATCAGGGTCTTTCAAATGAGTCAGTTCTTTGCATGAGGTGGCCAAAGTATTGGAGTTTCAGTTACAGCATCAGTCCTTCCAATGAATATTCAAGACTTATTTCCTTTAGGATGGACTAGTTGGATCTCCTTGCAGTCCAAGGGACTCTCAAGAGTCTTCTCCAACACCACAATTCAAAAGCATCAATTCTTTGGTGCTCAGCTTTCTTTATAGTCCAGCTCTCACATCCATACATGACAAAATCATAGCCTTGACTAGACTGACCTTTGTTGACAAAGTAATGTCTCTGCTTTTTAATATGCTATCTAGGTTGGTCATAACTTTCCTTCCAAGGAATAAGTGTCTTCTAATTTCATGGCTGCAATCACCAACTGCAGTGATTTTGGAGCCCAGAAAAATAAAGTCAGCCACTGTTCCCACTGTTTCCCCATCTATTTGCTATGAAGTGATTGGACTGGATGCCATGATCTTCGTTTTCTGAATGTTGAGCTTTAAGCCAACTTTTTCTCTCTCCTCTTTCACTTTCATCAACAGGCTCTTTAGTACTTCTTCACTTTCTACCATAAGGGTGGTATCATCTGCATATCTGAGGTTATTGACATTTTCCCAGCAATCTTGATTCCAGCTTGTGCTTCCTCCAGCCCAGCGTTTCTCAAGATGTACTCTGCATAAAAGTTAAATAAGCAGGATGACAATATACAGCCTTGACATACTCCTTTTCCTATTTGGAACCAGTCTGTTATTCCATGTCCAGTTCTAACTGTTGCTTCCTGGCCTGCATAGAGGTTTCTCAAGAGGCAGGTCAGATGGTCTGGTATTCCCATCTCTTGAAGAATTTTCCACAGTTTTTTGTGATCCACACAGTCAAAGGCTTTGGCATAGTCAAGAAAGCAGAAATAGATATTTTTCTGGAACTCTCTTGCTTTTTCCATGATCCAGCAGATGTTGGCAATTTCCAGTTCTAACTGTTGCTTCCTGGCCTGCATACAGGTTTCTCAAGAGGCAAGTCAGGTGGTCTGGTATTCCCATCTCTTGAAGACTTTTCCACAGTTTATTGTGATCCACACAGTCAAAGGCTTTCATGTTTAGGTTGTGTAAATCAAACCATGCCTTCATAACTGGCTATCTATTTCTGATTCTTGGCACTTGGGTTCTCCTATAGTCAGTGTTTTTTTAAATCCAGAGATTTCTAGCTACTGTGTGATACACTAGTTAACTTTAAATTAAATGTTTTACAATGTAATGGATTGAATAAAATGATATGGTGATTTACAACAGACATTTCTGTCTTGTCAGAAGTAATGAAGTTGTGAACAGCAGTTGTGAGCAACAGTTTTTGAACTGTCTATCAAAAGTAAAGTCAGTCTGCCATAAGTGCTTAAAATTTTACTTAAAAAGACAAAGTGAAATAAATTAAGCTCATGTTTAAGTATTATTAACTTTAATATGTCATCAACTTATTTTTATTATATACAATCAACACACCCATCACTTTCACTTCAAACTCAGGAGAAATAGACATCTTCTTAGCATGTGGCAACTTTTTCATATATAACTATTCCAAATGTCACCTTTCAGGAAAGCAAAATATTCTCAATCCAATTTCAGAATAGCTATAAACACTGTAAAGACATTTCACTTTACATAGTTGTAGAAAAGACTGACATGTCATTCTCAAGTCTGCCTAAGATTTTATGTTCCATGGAGTTTTCTCATGTCTTTATGTGTGTACAGGTCTCCGTTGGCCAAGAACATGTGGGTAGCTTGGGCCCACTGTAGTCTCTTA
>SJXQ01006889.1:4669-14949 GCA_006408695.1 Aepyceros melampus | reverse complement strand
AGAATTGCAAAGAGTTGGACATGACTGAGCAACTGAACTGCACTGAACTTACTAGCGTGTGAGATGAGTGCAATTGTGTGGTAGTTTGAGCATTCTTTGGATTACCTTTCTTTGGGACTGGAATGAAAACTGACCTTTTCCAGTCCTGTGGCCACTGCTGAGTTTTCCAAATTTGCTGGCATATTGAGTGCAGCACTTTCACAGCATCATGATATTGTTCAGTTCAGTTCAGTTAAGTCGCTCAGTCGTGTCCGACTCTTTGCGATCCCATGAATTGCAGCACGCCAGGCCTCCCTGTCCATCACCAACTCCCGGAGTTCACTCAGACTCACATCCATTGAGTCCGTGATGCCATCCAGCCATCTCATCCTCGGTCATCCCCTTCTCCTCTTGCCCCCAATCCCTCAAAGCATCAGGGTCTTTTCCAATGAGTCAACTCTTCGCATGAGGTGGCCAGCGTACTGGAGCTTCAGCTTCAGCATCATTCCTTCCAAAGAAATCCCAGAGCTGATCTCCTTCAGAATGGACTGGTTGGATCTCCCTGCAGTCCAAGGGACTCTCAAGAGTCTTCTCCAACACCACAGTTCAAAAGCATCAATTCAGTTTTTGCCTTACAAATAGGAAACTTGGTTACAGGTTGACCTACTTATACTTCTACTTGTTTTCCTCCTTCTGATTCTCATAATAAAATATTTTTCTAGGCAATTTAGGGGAACATATGTGTTACTCTCTGATATTTCCTCGACTACCTAGGCTATTAGACTTCTTTAGATACCTGAGCTGGGAAGTGATGCCAAGACAACAGAAGGTCAACTGTAATATGGTTTTGGTTTTGTGCTGTCTAGACTCAGGTTTGAGGAGCTAACTAATAGGTGGTCAGTCCCCTTCTTGAGCAACTGATTAAGTCCACACTCCAGCCGTGTCCCTTATCAGGCTCCCACCTTCAGAACCATTGTTCCTCCATGCTAACTGCCTCAAGGTCAGGAAGCAGGCAACTGAGGACTGCCCCTATGACCTGAGCCAGGAAAAGCATACAAAGTAGCCAGCCCACAGGGATCCCTCTGGACCTGGCTGATCCTCTCTCCTTATCCTCTATAGCTATAGCTTGCTGGTACTTGATGGGGTGGTGGGGAGGGGAATTCTTGCATGTCTGTCTGGTAGCCATCTCTTCTTTGGAACTCTAAATGACAGGGAGTTCTCCTTTTCATCTAGCTAAGTGTCAGTGTGTTTTGTTCCTCTATCAAAAAATCTTCAAATCTCATGAAACATGTAGTTTATTTTCTTTGACTATAAAGCGATAACAGGAATGTTTCACCCAAATCTGAAGTTTCTAAATTCTTAGGATTGCCCCAAAGCAAAAATAAGTCACCTTAAGTTACCAAAAATTTAGACAATACATTTCCACCTCCAATAAGGCCTTGTGACCTAAATGTCAAAAGAACCTAAATGTCAGAAGAAGATTAAACTCTTACAGGCATTGATTCATCATAATAGTTGTCCTTTTTTTTGGTCTGCATATTTCTCCTGTCGTTCTGTTCAAATCATTTTATCTGTTTCCTCTGATCTCAGTTTTTTTGAGTCATTGGTATTCTAGAATGGCACTCTTCAATACATTAGCTATTCGTCAAAGTTAAATAAAATACAATAGAATTTTTTATCCCTAAGTTACACTAACCACATTTCCAGGTCTCAGTAGGCACATGCTACTAGTTGTGACTATACTGGTGGGTTCAAAAAGGCATTTCTTGCATTGCAGAAAGTCCCATTGAACAGCTGTCTTCTGGAATACCAGTGCCTATTAATTCCTTCAACTACTTCCAGTATTATTTGTAGACACAGTCTTATGGAATATATCAGTATTTTAGGTGAATGTTTGCTAACTGAAGGATAAGATAAAACAACCTAGGAGAAAAAGTAATGAAAAGTAAGAAAGAAAGAATGCACTTAGAAGAAAAAAAAATCATTTTTAACCTGAAGAAGACAGATATACCAATTATGATAAAAGATTCTGTGCAATCTTGGTATCCCTAATCCTTTTGGATTAGTCTTTCTTTCTTTCTTTTTTTTTTTTTCTACCAGAGATAGTATATTATCTTGGATTTGATCTCTACTCTTCTGGGTGGCAAATGTTTTCCTGGGCACACATGTAGTAATACAAAACAAAAACAGCAAGCATTTGCTCTTATGAAACATCCAGAAGACTTTCCTAATTGATCTGAAAATATGCTCCTGATAATATGGTTGGCTATCCAGACAGAGTGTGGGCATGATGTGAACAGGTCATGATGAATCCTTTTGGGCTGTACTGTCTATTAAGTCTTGCTGAGTGGAAGCATGGTGACTTTCCCAATTAGATATGCATTGCAGCAACTTATATTCCTTTCAGTTCAGCAAACCGCATGCTCACTTAGAACATATACGAAACATTGTCCAGCACTGGTACTGGTTTTGAAGTAGCCTGAGCATGTGTCTGAAAGCTGGGATGGTTCCCCACATATCATGCTTAAGATTAAACCTTGATAAATTAACATTTTATAAAATGCATATTATTTGATCTGCTTTTTTGGCAGCAATGTGGCCATGATTATCAGCTCATTTTATATATCCTATGTGTGTGTTTGTATATGTTCATGTGTGGTGTGTGTGTGTGTGTGCATGGCAGTGTTTATAAGCTTTAGCACTGTTGACATTTGAGCCATTTGCAACTGTGTTAGCCTCTGTTGTGAAGGAGGACCTGTTCTATGCATTGCAGAATGTTTATCAGCATCCATGTCCTCCACCTAATAGATGCTGGTAGTGCCCCCTCATACCCAGTTGTGACAAACAAAAATGTTTCCAACTGTTGGCATATGTCTCCTGGGTGGCAAAATAGCCTGTATTTGGGAAGCTCTGTTCTATGATCATTTCTCAGAATTATGAATATATTCATATGTATGTTTCTATAAATGTAAATATAGCACATGAACGTGCTACTGACAGCAAATATTCAATATTGCTTTGGCCTCCAATCCCTCTACACTAAACCAGTCTGAGATACTATGGTATAAGGTAAATATTCAAACCTGCAAATATCAAATCTATGACTTGTACAAATTGCATAAGTAGAAATAAAACTTGCTGGGGTCCAGCCCAGGTGGATCCAGGGATGCTCAAAGGTGGGACGCAACAGGCGGATAGGAAAGGATAGGACAGGATAGGACAGGATAGCTCAGGATAGGATAGAACAGTAGGAAATTAATGGAAAATAGGAGGCTGAATAACTTGGTTTACGGGGAAAGCCAAAAAAACCTCAAGACAAGAGGTTTGCCCCATCTACGTGGGCCACTGGCGTCCGCTTGAACCTCTAAAGGGGCCCCACCGTGGGTCCTCTTTTCTCGAAGAACTTATAGCCAGGGCAAGTAAGTAGACGTGGTGAGCCTCCCGCTCCAGATGGGAATTCAGCCTGGAGTTTAAGTACAAGAGGACAGAGAGAGAGAGAGAGAGAGAGAGAGAGAGAGAGGTGTGGGAGCCAGATGTCCCTAAAAAATGAGTCTAGGAGAGCGAGTCATCGAGAAACCGGCCTGCAGAACCGGTCTGGGAAGTTCTGGTCGCAAAAACTGCTCAGAGAAAACTGTTTCCGAGAGAAACTGGTCCAGACAGACTGCTCTGAGAAAACTGTTCCCGAGGAAAACTGGTCCCGACAGACTGCTCTGAGAAAAAACTCTTGATTAATAATATAAAATCAAAATCACCTCTATGTAATCTATCTTTATTAATAGAGCCCTGAGTAAACACACCATTTTTTTTACTCAACTAAAATGTGTCCTTTTAGTGCAGAGAAATTATGATGTTTGGCCATGTCTAAGTACGGCCTGCAGAACCGGTCTGGGAAGTTCTGGTCCGCAAAAACTGCTCAGAGAAAACTGTTTCCGAGAGAAACTGGTCCAGACAGACTGCTCTGAGAAAACTGTTCCCGAGGAAAACTGGTCCCGACAGACTGCTCTGAGAAAAAACTCTTGATTAATAATATAAAATCAAAATCACCTCTATGTAATCTATCTTTATTAATAGAGCCCTGAGTAAACACACCATTTTTTTTACTCAACTAAAATGTGTCCTTTTAGTGCAGAGAAATTATGATGTTTGGCCATGTCTAAGTCACTGTTTCTGAAGTGAAATTACAAGGCTGGTGAAGATGCAATGCAATGATTATAGTTTATAGTTTATCCTCCACAAAATGGTAGATCTTCTTACCCTGCTGGCACAGTCAGTGACAAGTCTGCCTGCAATACAGTAGACCTGGGTTCGATCCTTAGGTCGAGAAGATCCCCTGGAGAAGGAAATGGGGAACCCACTCCAGCATTGTTGCCTGGAGAATTCTATGGACAGAGGTGCCTTGCAAGAGTTGGACATGACTCAGCGACTAAACCACCACACAAATCAGAAAAAGTAAAATTAAAAACCACAAACAACAAAACCTTTTGAGTTTGGAATTTGAGTATGGTGAGGTCTCCTTTGCCCTGAGAGCCTCTTAATCCCTTTATTTTAATTAGGATTGATTACTCATAGATAAGGAATTATGACACCATATTCACACATGCATGAAGGGCATTAAGATCTCAAAATGAGGCTGCACAATCAGTCACAGATACATGTTGCCTGGATTGAAAAAGAAGGCAACGTTCTTCCAAATTTAAGCCTGGGATCCTTTACTGGTTAATATCCACAGTTCATTAGGAATTACTATTTTTAAAAAATAAATTCTATAATTTTGTGTGAAAGCTTAATTATTGTATCATAGTTTGATGTCATTTCTAAAAAGGCATTTTAAACATAGAGAATTATAATCCTTTTTGTGTATATATATATAAATATATATTTGAATATATGTATATATTTAAATATATTTATATAAATGTGTGTGTGTATATATATATGAAAACTATATATATAGTTTTCATTTTTAATATGCTGGTGACCTAAAAATGGGATTTCTCTCCATCTTTGAGAGATTCTGCCAGTGTTCTCCTTGCTTATCGTGACATCCATCTGCAAAGTGTTGGAGTAAGAGGTAATTAAACCACTAAGTGCAACATCTGAAGTTTCAATGACAACCCTTTGGCATGAAAGGTGAGGACTGAAAGTGTTTTGCCAAGATGTGAGGGACGGAATCCAGAATTCAGGACTATCATCACCATATCACTCTTGGAGTCCAAAAATATTAAAAAGGATTTAACAAAATAATTAAACCAGGCTCATGACTAGAGGAGCTTTTGCATTTGGCAAAGGCACTTGAGAGCAGGCTCTTCCTTAGCAACCACTTAATCATGATCTCATGGCTTGTTCACCCATATCCCCATCATCCATTCAGATGCTTATTTTTTGTGTGTGTGTGTGTGTATTTCATATATATATGGATATATTTATATATCCATCAGTTAGTCTAGAGTTTCCGTCTGCTTTGCTTAAGGAAAACACATTTACCTGTAATATATCAGATAGCCTATTTTTCAACATTTTAAAATATAAAATACATCAGGAATCAGCACTAATATTTTCTCAAATAAATCTCTGCACTGATTACCATGAAGTACATTGATGTCACCATCACTATGACAACATTATGACAAGAACTAGTCACTCTCAGCTACCTAGTGAAAGGAATTGTCATCTGTATTTGCGAATAAAATGTAACACACATTAGAATCTCTATTTTCCTGCATAAATTAGTACCTTAATCACTAGGGAGTGCTGAATCACAATTGGATGAAGAACCCATTCCTGTTTATGTTTCCCTAAAGGTAAGATTTGACTATTTGAGGACTCTATACTTAATTTTTCAGGAGGTTAGAAAGGAATCAATTGTTTTATCATTATAAGGAAGTATTGAAGGAAATAAGTACTCTTCATCTGCTTTTTTGTTTTGTTTGTTTTTCATTTAAGGAAGCACAGAGCTGTGATATCAACAGATGATCTGAATAAATAAGTGAGCTTTGGATCTTGAAGTTTTCTATGTGAAGCAATATTTGAATCAGTCTTTATGATTTTAGGATTTTGGATAATTTTTAACTTTCAGCTTCTTGTGACAGAAGTGAATCACCCTCTTGTACTGTTCCATTTTTAATTAAGCAAGGATTCAAAACCATGTTTTCATTGTTAGCTTTAAAAATAAGTTGACTCGTGTTCTCTGTTCCCCTCCCAGTAGGGATGTCCTATAGAAAATAAACAAAGGTATGCTGTACCCTTAGAGAGACAATATTAGTCCCCAGAAACACACTCTGCTGCCTATATTTTTAGATTATTTATGCTCAATTTTGTACTTGTTTTGGTTTGTACGGTAGAGTGTCAGCATTCTGACATTTGTTGCTTAGAGAACTTTATCATCACACAACATGATGTGAAGCAATTGGCAAATGTCAATCTTCCCAGGAACGTTTGCCTTTTTATTTGATCTGAGCCAAATAGGAACTCTTTAGAGGAATTCCTTCTTTATAAAACTTGGTTGACCTATAAAAAGGAAAGCAAAGGTATGACCTATCTTGATTTTGAAATTCTACCTTTCATTTTGAGAGTTAAGATAATATGACAGATATCACATAGAAACAGGACCTGCAGTCACAGAGTTAGTCAATGTGTTCCCTTAATTACAAAATCCTTAATGAACATGATTGAAAGACTTTTCTTAATTGTAAATGTATCTTGCATCATTTGGTGCTAGACACACTGAAGGAAAAATAAACATTTTTGACAAAAGGCGTGCTATTCCAAGTATATTATTTGATGCAAAAATGCTATGTTTTTGTGTTACTTGAGTATCCACCTGAAACGGGGAAAATAATTGCAAAAACTTGAACAGGATAATATTTATCTGTAACCATCCTGAAGTTTCTCTTAGGAGTGATATGATTAACTCAACATTCAATATGTATGTATTTTGGTATAAGTCTCTGTCTTAGATCACAAATGTACATATTCTGATTATATTATTTTTTTCCTCCCTCCCTGATTATGCTGTTTTTTTAAATTAAACAGCTTTTGTTTTCCAAATTCTACTTATCATAGCTGCATTAAACACCATCTACTATATAAAGAAGAAAATAAATATTTCAATAGAAGGTGTTTTGAAAATATTTCAATGGCATCTTGAGCAAAAATTAAACACAGATAAGCATAGATATGAAGAGAAGAAAAATAATCCAAAGTCTGTTGGATATGCAGAAACTTAAGAGAGAACTTCAGACTTGTATTTTTACTGGGAAAAACAACAACAACAACTTCAAATTGATTGCTTTAAGAAATTTGTTTCCATGAGGCATAATTCCCCTGCAAATTATAGTTTCTATTTTAAAGTAAGCCTTTAGCAAAGCATATTGTATATAACTAAAAAATCTGCTCAGTATCACTCATCTAACCTATTTTTATCATACAATAACACAAGCATTAGATTTCCTGTATCCTCTATAAAGTTAACCTAATTTCTACAGCCTTTTCCCATACACACAGACACAAACATACATTTAACATGCTTTTATGTTTCTTCTTCTCTGTAACCCATCTGATATGGTTTACAATAATTTTATTTTTATGTCTATCCTTTAAAATTCTTACAAAAGTAAACCAACTTAAAACTCAGTTCCCTGAGTTCCCTGAGAACAATTTTTTATTTGAAGATTTAAGCAGCCATAGATTTTATGGTAATCTCTGAGAGAGCTAGGGCATCAGAATCATAAAGGAGTTCAAATCTTAAGGAATATGGTTTAGATCTAATAGGATATTAATCCTACTAAATCAGTCACTTTAACATGATGACTACTCCCTCACCTAGTGTTTTAAATTTAAGTTCTGCGATTTTATAGCACGTCAGAAATAGAAGACAGGAAGTACTCTTCTTTTTCTTTCTTTAGGATTTAAAAAGCAAGTGCAAGTGTTTTATTTAATTGCTCTGGAAATAAATAAAATTTACTGCTTATATATTTAGAGTGAAAGGACAGCATAATCTCTGTGTTATACACAGACTGATTTATTGCAAATTGCCTATTTAAGTTATATCAAATAGCTTTTACCACACACAGGGAATCCAACCTTTTAAAAAAGTATTCAATTTAAAATGGAAACTTTTTTCTGGTATGTGTATGTTAGTGTATATATCAAGCCTTAGTTTCTGTGCAATGTGTGGTAAAAATGGCATTTGTGACTAGCACGACAAAGATCGCAGACACTGATTTTTACCTTATCCAGTTCCTGAGGCAAAGTAGTCTGTCATTACTTTCCTGAAACAGTATCATCTTGATTTAGCTTAAAGTTACATTCAGTGTTCTTTTACAAGCAGGTTTAGGTATGATCAGATACTAAAAAAAATTAAAGGCTTTCATGAATCGAGAATTTTTCCACATTCAGTACTGTATTTCACAAGCTTAATGTTAATATACCTAATTATTTTTCCTTTCTTTTTTTCTTGTATAAACCTAATTGGTTTCACAAAGTTTGTTTTAAATTCAGTTGATTTTGTTTTGTAGTTAGGAAATGGAAAATTGGATAGATATTTTTACTCACCTACAAATTTTAAATCAAATAACTGTTTAAAAAAGTATTGTATTTAGTGTCCACAAATTAAATATCCTGGCCCCAGACTTTTCTGCTATGAATATACGTGAGTCTTTTGTTAGTATTATGCAAAAGAAGGTAGGAAGCTTTATTTTCTGCAATATAAATGAGATATTTTTTTCCTCTACCATCTCAGAGCTCAGTGTGCATAGGGATACTATAAAATATATTTATGATATTTATTTTGTGAGCCCAGACATGTTTCAGGCCCTGAAATACATAAGCCCTATTTACTTGCTATATCACCATCTGTCAGAAAATATTTTGAGTTGAATAAAGGCAGCAAAACAATGATCAATGTGCAGATGTTGTTCAAGTGAGAAATCAGTTATTCCAACAATTGAAATTGTCCTTTAGGGAGCAGAGGATTTTTTTTTCATTGTGATACGATAGTTTACTTGATCTGACTTGTTGGGATGGAAAGAAAATGCTAATTATTTTTCATTCAGATTTGCATTTGAAATTTCACTTTATGACTTAGCACAAAAATGGCTCAAGAGTCCTATGACACCTCCACCCTCCAGCCCTGTGTTCTGTGCCAGGGCTGCACTCAACAGAGAGATCTATAAACGGTTTCCACAGCAGGAGTTCAGGGCCATCTTTCGGAAGAGAGTCTAAGGACTATTGCACAGTATGCTCTCATTAAGATTTGTTTCCCTGTTAGAACAAGGATAGCTTTCCCAGAAGAAAAATCACCAAAAAGGCAACTTTGGGGAATGGGCAGGAAATTCTGAGGGGCAATATTACTTGCATTCTCTTTGATATTGATGAGGGAAGCATTTTGAGGTTGATTTCTATCCTCTTTGTCTTTTTCTCCTCCAAGTCATTCATTCATTTATTTGCTTTTCCCCTTGTCATTCATTCTTTAACTTATTCATTCAACTAGTATGTACTAAGCATTTTAGCATTTTAAGCCACTCTATTTGCCGAATTTGCTCCTAATACAAGAGTTTGCATTTTCCTATCACCATCTAGTATTTCTTTACTATTTGATACCATCCAAACAAAGGTTTGCTTCATTGTCTGTTTCCTTCTCATAATTTGCACCTTGTGAGAAAAAGAAAGTCTCCACGTTGTTCAGTGCTGACTCTCCCAGATCTAGTGGATGGCCTGGTGTCTAGTGAAAGTAGTGTTGATACTAAACAACAATAATAATAACTAAGCAGCTACCTTTTGTTAAAATTTTTAAATGTTCAAAAATGAAAGCATGATCTATATTTCTCTTTGTGCCAGTACCATACTGTCTTGATGACTGTGGCTTTGTAGTACAGCCTGAAGTCAGGCACGTTGATTTCTCCAGTTCCATTCTTCTTTCTCAAGATGGCTTTGGCTATTCGAGGTTTTTTGTGTTTCCATACAAATTGTGAAATTATTTGTTCTAGCTCTGTGAAAAACACCGCTGGTATCTTGATAGGAATTGCATTGAATCTGTAGATTGCTTTGGGTAGTATACTCATTTTCACTATATTGATTCTTCCAATCCATGAACATGGTATGTTTCTCCATCTATTAGTGTCCTCTTTGATTTCTTTCATCAGTGTTTTATAATTTTCTATATATAGGTCTTTAGTTTCTTTAGGTAGGTATATTCCTAAGTATTTTATTCTTTTCGTTGCAATGGTGAATGGAATTGATTCCTTAATTTCTTTTTCTACTTTCTCATTATTAGTGTATAGGAATGCAAGGGATTTCTGTGT
>SJXQ01006888.1:413588-433873 GCA_006408695.1 Aepyceros melampus | reverse complement strand
ATACTGGAGAGAGGGTAAATGTTTATCTTTTATTGTATAAATGTTATATTTTATATGAAAAACATATTATATAAAAATGGTATGCTTTATTTTTGTTATGTTTACTCCATTCACAAAGTAATTTTGTAAGAACTATCAAAATTATAAATATGCTTGTGCTTTTTTACCATACAATTTTATTCCTGGCAAATTGTTCTTCTTATACAGTTGTGCTAATTTGGATATGTACAAGTTTAATCATGGTTCAGTTCAGTTCAGTCTCTCAGTAGTGTCTGACTCTTTATGACCCCGTGAATCGCAGCACACCAAGCCTCCCTGTCCATCACCATCTCCCAGAGTTTACTCAAACTTATGTCCATTGAGTCGGTGATGCCTTCCAGCCATCTTATCTTCTGTCATCCTGTTTTCCTCCTGCCCCCAATCCCTCCCAGCATCAGAATCTTTTCCAGTGAGTCAACTCTTCGAATGAGGTGGCCAAAGTACTGGAGCTTCAGCTTTAGCATCATTCCTTCTAAAGAAATCCCAGGTCTGATCTCCTTCAGAATGGACTCGTTGGATCTCCTTGCAGTCCAAGGGACTCTCAAGAGTCTTCTCCAACACCACAGTTCAAAAGCATCAATTCTTCGGCGCTCAGCCTTCTTCACAGTCCAACTCTCACATCCATACATGACCACAGGAAAAACCATAGCCTTGACTAGACGGACCTTAGTCGGCAAAGTAATGTCTCTGCTTTTGAATATGCTATCTAGGTTGGTCATAACTTTTCTTCCAAGGAGTAAGTGTCTTTTAATTTCATGCCTGCAATCACCATCCACAGTGATTTTGGAGCCCAGAAAAATAAAGTCAGCCACTGCTTCCAAGGCTTCCCCATCTATTTTGTGTTTACTGATTTGCAGGAAAAAGGTGACAAGGGAATTGGGAAGATGGCAAATAGGATGAGAGGAAGAACTTTTATCATATACCATTTATGCTTTTTGGCTTTTGAATACCATGGATGTTAAAAACTTTTCTTTTCATACTGTAAATTATTTTGAAAATTCTCAGGAAGGATAAATTATTAAAAATAGACAAAATAGTGAACAAGATACCTTCCCCTACTGAAAATTAAAACACACTCTATAAGTCAACTGTGCATCAAAAATAATACTCTATTATATTGGCCCAAGAGAAGTAGGCGTGATAATATAAAAGACATAGAGATGCACCTACATATGCACAAAATATAGTTTATGAGAGATATGATAAATGTCAGGAGAAAGGAAGGATTATTCAATTAATGGTAAGAAAATTGCTGCTGCTGCTGTTGCTGCATCACTTCAGTTGTGTCCGTCTCTTTGAGACCTTATGGACTGTATAACCCTCCAGGCTCCTCTGTCCATGGGGATTCTCCAAGCAAGAATACTGGAATGGGTTGCCATGGCCTCTTCCAGGGGATCTTCCCAACTTAAGGACCAAGCCTGTGTCTCTCATGTCTCCTGCATTGGTAGGCAGGTTCTTTACCACTAGTGCCACCTGAAATTAACAGGCAACAATTTAGGAAAAAATAGTACAGTTAGAGCCCAACTTCATACCATAAACTAATTCTAAAAGTACAAAAGAAAAACATAGACATTTTTGATAGCAGACTCAGTGTAAAGAGAATTCTAGATATTGTTTATGAGGATGGGTTGATTATACGTGGAATCCATGCTCTAAAACCACTTAAAATGGTCTGTAAGTGAGCTTTCAGAGAAGAACCCTTTTAGAACCATCTCATTGTCAATGACCCAGAAGAGACAGCTATTTCAAATCAGCTCTTCACAGGCAGTTAAACAAACTTCTGTTGCTTATGCTGCAATCTGTTTTCTTCACTGAAAATTCACAGCTGTTCTCTGTTGTCACTTTGAACTATCCAGCAATAGCAGTTTTGATTATTCTTTTTAGATTTCATCCTGCTACAGGTACCTAAATGGTTCTTGTAATTGGCCCATCTTCTAGGTTGTGCTGCTGATCACGGAGCATTTTCCTAAAAGGGCTCTTGATTTGCACTGAATGCCAAACCTAGTTCTCAGCATGAAGTCATCTTTCCTCCACTCTTTTTTCCCAGCATCATGAATTTTTATTTTATTGCTAACTGCACTGACTTTAACACTTTATCTTACATGTTAAACAAATGACTATAAAACATAAAAGTACTTTTATCTTAGGATTTATTTTCCCTTTCCTTTCTCTGCTCTCCTTTCTGTTTACCAAGGACTTTATATTCATCAACTCTCAATCTGTCAATTACACAAAAAGAAATTTGTGCAAACAAATATGGTATCTAGACATGCTAGGAGTATTTCTTTTATTCTTTGTTTGATCCCTTGTTTACTTGTTTTAATAAAGCAGAGCTAAGGAGTAAGATGGAATCAAAATATACCTGGGCTCAGTTCCATATCTAGCTGTTATATAAAAGATCATAAATACCTTATGGAGATCAACCCTGGGATTTCTTTGGAAGGAATGATGCTAAAGCTGAAACTCCAGTACTTTGGCCATCTCATGCAAAAAGTTGACTCATTGGAAAAGACTTTGATGCTGGGAGAGATTGGGGACAGAAAGGGACAACAGAGGATGAGATGGTTGGATGGCATCAATGACTCGATGCACGCGAATCTGAGTTAACTCTGGGAGTTGGTGATGGACAAGGAGGCCTGGCGTGCTGTGATTCATGGGGGTCGCAAAGAGTCGGACACGACTGAGCGACTGAACTGACCTGAACTGAACCTTGCTAAGATTCAGGTTCCTCAACTGTCAACTAGGGATAACACTCGCCTAATATAACTGTTTTAAGGACAAATAAATTGCACTGTAAAACTAGGTATCTTGGGTTTCTCTGATGGCTCAGCAGGTAAAGAATCCCTCTGCAATGTAGGAGACAAAGGAGAAATGGATTCAATCCCTGAGTTGAGAAAATCTCCTGAAGAAGGAAATGGCAACCCATTCCAGTACTCTTGCCTGAAAAAATCCCATGGACAGAGGAACCTGGTGGGCTACAGTCCACAGGGTTGCAAAGAATAATGTACAACTGAGTAACTAAGCATGACACTAGGTATCCTGATGCTAATGAAACATCTTACTTGTTTACCTTATATTTTATATACCTAAAATTTCGGGCAATTATAAATATGGGTATTGTTTCTTGCAAAAGGATGATGTGAGAGGGAACAGCGGCCTCCGCAATCTAACAGCCTCTGTGTGAATGCTTTTCTGTTATTATGCAAAGATTGCTATCACCCTTTTGATATATGTCAGATAAGTGCATCCTAGATCCAGACAAAGTAATGATTTTCCCTGTCTGTTTTTTCATGGGGAGACTTTCAGGCAGAGAAGCTGATGCCTTGCTCACCAGGGAGGGATCTGCTTCAGGACTGTAAACCTGTGAGCAGAGATGCCCTTCCTGGAAGCACCGGTAACCTATGTAAACTGTGCTTTAAATGTTTGTTGAATACAGCTCTGACAACAGAGCAGTTTCTCAAGAATAAGTCAAAAGCTCAGACTTGGAAATCTAGACCTACAGAGAATGGGAAGGAATTTAAGGAAAATAAGATAGTTCATTTCTTTTATATCCAGGGTGTTTCCATCCACCTAGTCAAAGTTGTTTATTACAATCCATCTAACTTCTGACTAAAGGCATGTCTAAACTTGGTGAGATTAAAGGATTTCAAAACAGTGGAAACAGTGATAGACTTTATTTTGGGGTGCTCCAAAATCACTGTAGATAGTGACTTCAGCCATGAAATTAAAAGGCACTTACTCCTTGGAAGGAAAGTTATGCCCAACCTAGACAGCATATTAAAAAGCAGAGACATTACTTTGCCAACAAAGGTCTGACTAGGTGAGGCTATGTTTTTTCCAGTAGTCATGTATGGATTTCAGAGTTGGACTGTAAAGAAAGCTGAGCACGGAAGAATTGATGCTTCTGAAAACTGTGATGTTTCAGAAGACTCTTGAGAGTCCCTTGGACTGCAAGGAGATCCAACCAGTCCATCCTAAAGGAAATCAGTCCTCGGTGTTCATTGGAAGGACTGATGCTGAAGCTGAAACTCCAGTACACTGGCCACCTGATGCGAAGAGGTTGACTCACTGGAAAAGACTCTGATGCTGGGAAAGATTGAAGGTCGGAGGAGAAGATAGGGAGGCCTGGTGTACAGCAGTCCATGGGGTCACAAAGAGTCAGACACAAGTGAGCAACTGAACTGAATTGAACTGAAGGGGTTCCAAGAGCATAATGGAGACCAGAAATGATAAAGAAACACTGGCCAGGTAAGAATGCTGCTTCTTTTGTGAATGATGAGCAATAAGCAAGACCCTTAGATTTGGATCTGGGCTGTCTTAGGTATGATGGCTTATTGGTATATATGCACTGATGTTTTCTTCCTCAGATTTCATCTGGTGAGAGTTAGAAAAGAAGGTATACCAATATGAGGAGCTACAGAGAATGGAAAGGAATTTAAGGAAAATAAGATAGTTCATTTCTTTTATATCCAGGGTGTTTCTATATCTTCTCATTGAGGTTCCATAGCAAAAGGTAACAAAGGGAAACCAAAAGGTGTTGGAAGGAAGGAGAGAAATGCCCTTCCATGAGATATCATCATGTAGGTGAAGGTACATACAGCAATGTCCCCACTATCTTTCAGTTCAGTTCAGTCACTCAGTCATGTCCAACTCTTTGTGACCCCATGAACCACAGCACGCCAGGCCTCCCTGTACATCACCAACTCCCGGAGTTCACCCAAACCCATCTCCGTTGAGTTGGTGATGCCATTCAACCATCTCATCCTCTGTCATCCCCTTCTCCTCCAGCCCTCAATCTTTCCAATGAGGGTCTTTTCCAATGAGTCAGCTCTTCGATCAAGTGGCCAAAATATTGGAATATCAGGTTCAGCATCAGTCCTTTCAATGAATATTCAGGACTGATTTCCTTTAGAATGGACTGGTTGGATCTCCTTACTTTCTTTAAACATGCCAAATGAAAAAATATTTGAAACAAAATTGAGAGTAATAGCAATAGGCATTTATGTGATTTAGCAATGCTAATACTGACCTGCCTCTTGAGAAATCTGTATGCAGGCCAGGAAGCAACAGTTAGAACTGGACATGGAACAACAGACTGGTTTCAAATAGGAAAAGGAATACGTCAAGGCTGTATATTGTCACCCTGCTTATTTAACTTATATGCAGAGTACATCATGAGAAATGCTGGACTGGAAGAAACACAAGCTGGAATCAAGATTGCTGGGAGAAATATCAATAACCTCAGATATGCAGATGAGACCACCCTTATGGCAGAAAGTGAAGAGGAACTCAAAAGCCTCTTGGTGAAAGTGAAAGAGGAGAGTGAAAAAGTTGGCTTCAAGCTCAACATTCAGAAAACGAAGATCATGGCATCTGGTCCCATCACTCCATGGGAAATACATGGGGAAACAGTGGAAACAGTGTCAGACTTTATTTTTCTGGGCTCCAAAATCACTGCAGATGGTGATTGCAGCCGTGAAATTAAAAGACACTTACTCCTTGGAAAAGTTATGACCAACCTAGATAGCATATTCAAAAGCAGAGACATTACTTTTCCAACAAAGGTCCATCTAGTCAAGGCTATGGTTTTTCCAGTAGTCATGTATGGATGTGAGAGTTGGACTGTGAAGAAGGCTGAGTGCCGAAGAATTGATGCTTTTGAACTGTGGTGTTGGAGAAGACTCTTGAGAGTCCCTTGGACTGCAAGGAGATCCAACCAGTCCATTCTGAAGGAGATCAGCCCTGGGATTTCTTTGGAAGGAATGATGCTAAAGCTGAAACTCCAGTACTTTGGCCACCTTATGCGAAGAGTTGACTCATTGGAAAAGACTTTGATGCTGGGAGGGATTGGAGGCAGGAGAAGAAGGGGTTCCTCTTCTCATCCTCATTGACAGAGGATGAGATGGCATCTGACTCGATGGCCGTGAGTCTGAGTGAACTCCGGGAGTTGGTGATGGACAGGGAGCCCTGGCGTGCTGCGATTCATGGAGTCACAAAGAGTCGGACATGACTGAGTGAATGAACTGAACTGAACTGGACTGAATAGATTTTGCTCTTTTTTTTTTTTTTTTTTTAATGTGGATGGTTTCTTAATACAGCCTTTAGTGATTTGTTACAAAATTACTTCTGTTTTATGTTTTGTTTTATTTTTTTCAGAGGTGTGGTGCTAAAGCATGTGGGATTTAGGTCTCTGATCTGGAATCTATCTCTCACCCTCTGCATTGGAAGGTGAAGTCCTAACCTACAGATCCCAACAAAAAGCCCCTGTAGATTTTACTCTTAATCTAAGGTGAGACTATTTCCAATTGAAGTCTTTAGGATATTTACTCAAAGAAAAGACACACACACAAAAAAAAGTCTTAAAGGCAGAGAACACAATGGCTATCATCTCCTTTGACTCAACTTTTAAAATAAACTTTTTTATAATAGATTTATGGATTTAAATTTATAGAAATAGATTTAGATATACAGAGACTTTGCAATGATAACACAAAATTCCCATATATCCCGTGCATAGTTTTGACTACTAATATCTTACATTGCTACAGTTATTTTGTCACGACTAATGAATAAAAAATGCATTATTATTAACTAAGTTTTGTATTTTCAATAGTTTTCTCTAATAACCATTTTTTCCCAGAATCTCATCTAGAACACCATACTACATTTAGTTGTTACGTCTTCTTTGGCTTCTCTAGGCTATAACATTTTCTCAAATTATTGTTTTTGATGACTTTGACAGTTATGTGGAGTACTGGTCAGATATTTTGTAGGAAGCTTCCTCAGTTGGAGTTTGTCTGATGTTTCTCTCATAATTTAAGGGGAAGAGACAACAGACACCATTTTTATCCCATCATAGCAAGAGTACATACTATCAAATCTACAAACATTAAATGCTGGAGAAGTTGTGGCGAAAACAGAAAGAACTCTCCTACACTGTTGGTGGGACTGTAAATTGGTGCAGCCACTATGGAGAACAGTATGATGCTCCTTAAAAAACTAAAACTAGAACTACCATATGATCCTGTGATTCCACTCCTGGCATATATCCAGAGAAAACCATAAATGTTCAAAAAGATATATATACCCCAATATTCATTACAGCAGTATTTACAAAAGCCAAGACATGGAACATATATACTATATATATATATATATATATATAGTAAAATATTACTCAGGCAAAAGAAAGAATAAAATAATGCCATTTGCAGCACAATGGATGGACCTAAACATGATCATACTAAGGGATGTAAGTCAGATAGAAAAGGACAAACGTCATTTGATATCACTTATATGTGGAATCTAAAAAATATTACATAAATGAACTTATTTGCAAAACAGAAGAGTCTCACTAGATTTAGAAAAAAGATTTATTGTTACCAAAGGGAAAAAGTGGGGGGGGGAAATTTAGGAGTTTTTTATTAACATCTACATTTTGCTTACTATATATAAGCTAGATAGTCAACAGGACCTACTGTAAAGCACAGGGAACTCTACTCATTATCTTACAATAAGTGATTTGGGAAAAGAATCTGAAAAGGAATAGATGTATATGTATATGCATAACTCAACCACTTTGCTGTGCACATGAAACTAACACAACACTATACATCAACTATATTCTAATATAAAATAGAAATTTGGAAAAAGAATATAAATTATCATTTAGATCATCACTGCTGAGGTTAACCTTCATCACCTTTCTGAGGTATATTATCAGTTTTGCTATGTAATGTTGTCCTTCTTTCACCTTTTTTCATATTATATTATTTAGAATTAAGGAAATAAGCACAGTCCACATTTAAAAAGTGAGGAGTTATGCCTCACATCTTTGAGAGGAGTGACTGCGTAAATTATTTGGAATTCTTCTGTATAAAGTTTATATCTTCTCTTCCATTTTCTTATTGCATCACTTAATTATATTACGATAGACTCACGAATATCTATTCATGCTTTGGGTAATAACGTATTTACTTTTTCGTTGTTGTTCTTCCAGTGACTCCGGTTTATCTTAGGAGTGCTTTCAGTTGGCTCCTGTGTGCCTTTGACAAACACTCATTGCTTTGTTCTTAGGTTCCTTCATTACCGTTTGGCACTCAATATGCCCCAGGCTTATTTTGTATATTCCATGGCCCAGCAGGAGATTAGTTTTTAGCCTAGCATGTTATTCTAAGTTTTCCATAATATATTTTCCTATACAGAATTAAACTGTAACTGCAGAGGAACAATGTCTTTGCAGACTAGTTCTCACTAAATCTAGCCAAAGTAAAACAATGCCCTTCAGTAAATTCAATGGAATGTAGCATTGTATCCTGTACTTTATGCTAACTCTCTGCTTGCATGGGCTATGTCTGCTGCTGCTAAGTCACTTCAGTCGTGTCCGACTCTGTGCGACCCCATACACAGCAGCCCACCAGGCTCCCCGGTCCCTGGGATTCTCCAGGCAAGAACACTGGAGTGGGTTGCCATTTCCTTCTCCAATGCATGAAAGTAAAAAGTGAAAGTGAAGTGGCTCAGTCGAGTCCGACTCTTAGCAACCCCATGGACTGCAGCCCACCAGGCTCCTCCATCCACAGGATTTTCCAGGCAAGAGTACTGGAGTGGGGTGCCATTGCCTTCTCCAATGGGCTATGTCTAGATGTCTTCAAATTCTCTTTACCTGCTAGGTAAAGAAAATATTATTCAAGATCCCTAAGATACTGGGAGAGATTTCTTACCAAAAGAAGCAAAGAAAATAAAAGATACAGAAAAAGAAAAGACATTTTAAAAAGTGAAAGAAAATATGAAGCCAAGAAAATGAGGAAAGATTAAAAATATTCAGACAGGCCGACAAAATCAATGATGTGGGAAAGAATAAAGCCAGATATGGGATCAGAGTATCCACAGATATGTGAGTAGTGGGTAAAGCCAGCAATGGGTGACACCATTATGCAGACTTGTCTGTTGTAGAGATCTTGCAACTTTTATAGGATGAAGGGTGCCAGATAGAGAGAGCATTGAATTTAGAGGTCAATTTTTAAATCTTGATTTTACTCCTCGGAAAGAGAAATTTTCTTGGTACTCTTGCATCAATTATAGATAGAAAGCTATAGCACTTGACTAACAAAATTTTCATTTTACTGCCTAAGTATTCAATGGGTACCTATTCTTGGCATCACTGACTCAATGGACATGAGTCTGTGCAAACTCCAGGATTTGGTAATGGACAAGGAAGCCTGGTGTGCTGCAGTCCATGGGGTCACAAAGTGTCAGACACAACAGAGCGACTGAATTGATCTGACTGACTGACTGACCCATCCCTGGGGAGGACCCTTTCTAGGCACTGTGAATATAGCCATGAAAGAAATAAACTACGAGCATTTGAGAAACTTACTTCTAGTGGGGAGACATAAGATAATAATACTAATAACAAAAGAAAAAGTATTCTGGTGCTGGTTACAAGTACTAAAAAGAAAAAAAGAAATGGAGAAATGAAGGTAAAGCGATGGAATAGAAGATGCAAGTTCCACTGTGAAGTAGACAGAGATATCTTTGTAAGAGCTATTACAGTAGAAACCTGAGGAAGTGAGCAAGTAAAGTACGTGGAAAAGTGGGTGAAAGTTTTGTAGGTAGAGGAAAGGCAAATGCAAAGGCTTGAACTGGGTGACCTGACTTGTTAAGGAAGACCAAGAAGACCAATGAGGCAGAGATGAAGAAGTAACAGTGAAGGGAGGAATGGAAACTGTCCCATCTTGTAGAAGAAATGGGAAGCTACTGGAGGATTTTTAGAATAGGAAGGACAGGATCTGACATGTTTTTAAAGGTTTATATGGCTTCTCTGTGTAGATTAGAATGGGTGAGAGAGGCAGGACAGTCAAGGATGTTTTAAATATAGGTTTTACTATAACTGCATAGTGAGGCCAACATATCAGGAGACTACTGCCCTACTACCATTGAAAAAGTCGTTTGTTACTCACAGTTCCCTAGAGGAAGGTTCACTGACTGTGGTTTCTGTGGGGGAAAAAAAGAAAAAGACAATGCAGGGTGTGCAGGTATTGGATCGACTAATTTGGGTAATTTCTGTGACTATATAAGGTAGGTCTCTAGTAGTCTGGAAGCTGCCCCTAGCATGATTAGGGCAGACAGATGATGATCTGGAGTGTAAGATCTCTGTAACAGAGAAAGTTGAAGTTACAGGCTTGGATTACTTGGTTTGCATTTGAAAGGAGCACTTGCAGGCCAGTACTATCTCTAGAAATTGGCTAGCCCTGGGAGGGCAATCTCTCCATGGTCAGCAGGACCTCTGGTGTCATCAACTATATATATATATATATATATATATATATATATATAGTTAGTAGAGAATGGAAGCAGAAAAAAATTCTTTAGGAGACTATTCAAAAACCCAAGACCTAAAGGAAGGTTCACTGACTGTGGTTTCTGTGGGGGAAAAAAAGAAAAAGACAATGCAGGGTGTGCAAGTATTGGATTGACTAGTTTGGGTAATTTCTGTGACTATATAAGGTAGGTCTCTAGTAGTCTGGAAGCTGCCCCTAGCATGATTAGGGCAGACAGATGATGAGCTGAAGTATAAGATCTCTGTAACAGAGAAAGTTGAAGTTACAGGCTTGGATTACTTGGTTTGCATTTGAAAGGAGCACTTGCAGGCCAGTACTATCTCTAGAAATTGGCTAGCCCTGGGAGGGCAATCTCTCCATGGTCAGCAGGACCTCTGGTGTCATCAACTATATATATATATATATATATATATATATATATATAGTTAGTAGAGAATGGAAGCAGAAAAAAATTCTTTAGGAGACTATTCAAAAACCCAAGTAAGTCTGTTCTCTACGTCTGCATCTCATGTTGATGTATGCCAGAAACCAACACAATACTGTAAAGCAATTATCCTTCATTTAAAAACAATTTTAAAACATAAACACAAACAACAGAAAATAAGGAGAAATCACTGTGTTGGATATACTTTGAAAGTATAGCTGACTGGCTTTGAAGATGATCTAGGTGTGGCATATGAGAGAAAGAGGAAAGTCAATGATGACTCCATGATTTGGGGTCTGACCTACTAAAAGAATGGAGTTTCCATTCACTAATACGGAAAAGTTCATAAGAGGAAAAAAAAAAAAACAAAACAGGAGTCTGGATTTGAACTGTTTAATTCATGAATCAGTAGACAGATAGGTAGATACCAGCTGAGCAATAGGATATATGAATCTGGAGTCCAAGAGATGGTCTTGTCTGGAACTACAGACTTTAAAGTCATCAGTATATAAATGCCATCTTAAACCATAGAAATAATTCAAAAATCTATTATTGGTAAATAAGAGGTATAAGGACAGAGATGGGGGTGCTCAAATGTGTGTGCCTCACAATCCAGCAAAGAAACTGACAAGAACTGTCAAACAGCAGCAAGAAATGGAGAGTGAATTGAGAGTAGTCTTGTTTGCTGAAGGATCTAAAACCTGGTCTTCCTGTTTGCATTGGGTTTCTATAGTCTTTCACTAACTTCACTACTTGGATGTGGTATTATTAAGAGACACATTAAGAATTCTGGGAGATTTAGACACGTTTTCCTGCCTCATTGAATAACAGCAGTCATGATTAATAATGAAAGCCAATCACTTTAGCCAATGTAGCCTTTTTGGCTTTGGAGTCCAATAGCTTCAGGCACTCAAAATGGCATGGAGATGTCCCAACTTCCAGTTCAATGAAGCAATTATTGTTACTCAGTCCTTAAATAAGCAGCGTTCAAAGTTAAGAGAATGGGATGCAAAAAAATTGCAAATTGGTTATCAGGTACAAAACAGAAAAATACTCTTTCATATATTCCATGAATACCGTATATTTGCCACATGTTTAAAGACTATGCTGAATACTGTAAGAAAGCACTCTAATCTAGTAATGTACTGCCTGCAAGCTAATACCTTAACCAATGTCCAATTTGACAGCCAACTTGTCTACTTCACTTCTATTACTGCAAAATAAATTCCATAACCAGAAGCAGTAATATACAAAATATATTACACAGAAAATTTATAGTAAGCCATATGGTAGTGATCCTTGCAGAAGCATGATAGTTACAAAAAGAAAATCCATATTCAATATAAATATTCTTTACAGTATAAGGTAAAATTCCCCCATGATAGAAGAGATCCAATAGAATCAACCAACTCTCAGATAAATGACCAGTCCCTTCATATTCTATATCAATGAGTAGCTCAGCATTTTCTTCAGCTATTAGCAAGTGGGTCCTTGACAGCAACAGTAGCCAGATAAGCCTTGCATAGAATTCCATGTTAAAAAATAACATATGGCTTGTGTCTCTGCCACTACAGCCACTTTGTTTATGAGTTGTAGTGAAAGAGATTTCCATTCAGAAATGGAATTTATTTGGTTACTTAGAGCCATCTTTGGTATGGATGCCATTAATAAAGTATTTGGTAGCTAAAAAGCAAATATCCTCCCACTCTGAGACAACCATCCACATAGCTTTTCCCTCTTGTATATACATTGTCACCATCAATCCTCCAATACTATTCCTTCCAAATCTCTGACCATTCAATCATACTCCCAGGAAGTACAAATCCAAACCTCAGGTTATCTAAGACTCCAGGACAAATGGACAACTAGTTCTCCCCATGGGTAATTTCTCTGTGTTTTATAACCACCGGTTAATGGGGTTGTAATGTCCAGCAAAGCACTTATGACAGGTATTTGCATGTCATATACAATCACCAATAAACCAGATTCTATATTTTTCTCTCTTACTCAACTGGTGATAGGAGACTCCTTGGGTTGCCAGAGCACAAGCTGAAGCAGGAGCAGAAGTGCAAGCAAACGAAGGTGCAGTGGGTGCGTGGACCTACTGCTTATATAATGTATGTGCACCCCAGCCCAGTGTTGGGCATACTGTCACCATTTAATGATGGTGTGCCACTTGAAACATCCAGGTTTTAGCTTGGCTTATCACATAATAATTAATGATGGGCATCTCAAGTCCTTGAATCATATTTGGTCTCATGGTCAGGCATTTAATCTCAGTTAGGTTTCCTTTGCAAACCAAGAATTATTTATCAGAAGGAAAGTGGTTTATAGAAAACTTCATGACTTTCCAGGTAAATCTATGGGACTACACTTTGGTTCCCTTATCAGGGATTTCCACAGGCTCCATTCAGAGTCCTGTTCTATAATGGAGAGTGTTACTTAGAGTAACACTAAGTATCCTATGTCATAGGAACCAAGTGGCAGGGATTCTTGCCTGTAAGTTGAGCCTGCTAAAGAGACCTGTCTTGCTCTTCAGTCTACTCCAAACATTAGAGATTACTAGGTAAGGAGGTAGCTCATGTACCAATATATATTGTGAACCCATATACCTTCCAAAATCAAAGATGTCAACAAGACTTCCTTTCTTATTAATAAT
The DNA here is from genome assembly GCA_006408695.1 of Aepyceros melampus. NCBI lineage: Eukaryota > Metazoa > Chordata > Mammalia > Artiodactyla > Bovidae > Aepyceros > Aepyceros melampus. Next base: position 420,411 of record SJXQ01006888.1, on the reverse strand, counting down.
AGTGGCTTAAATATAGCATCTAGTTTTTCACTCTACACAGGACATCACAACCAACCACAAACCTTTGGATTTAAGAACATTTATTAAAATGTCAGCCCTTAACTATTTGTGGGATAGTATATAGTATATCTCACTACCAAAAACCATTATATCCAAAGACATTTATATTTCTTGCTTCTTCCTGTTCCTGATATCCCATCATCATGAAGTCAACATTACAGAAGATTTGTTTTACTCCAGGTAGGTATGGAAAGCAAATTAAGAGAAAGAGCAAGAGAGTTAATAGTACTAAGGAAAGACTGAAAATTGTCCTGCTATATTTATAGCTTACATACAAGGCACTAAGTTTTGTTTTATATTCTTCATTAAAAAAAACTTCTGGAACAGCATATGAGATTATAAACATAATTTTACTAAGGCTACTGGTCTGTTACTATTCACTAAGATCCAAAATATGAAATATTTTAACCCTATCATGGATCTTCCCCTTGTTATGTGTCTTGAATTTGAAGCTCTTTTAAGCCATATCATACATTTGGAAATAGCCAGTGAATGCAGCACTTATACTTCACATTTCCTTCTGAAACACCACACATACAACCAAGGAAGCATTTTAAATTGGCTTTTCATTCCAAGAGATTATACGTGAGAATTGAAGAAACTCATTCCATGGGCTAGTAAAACCCCATCATGTAGTGATAGGTAGATTCTCAATGCCTTCAAAGTCAACTAGAGCGAATAACCAATCCAAAGTTGTTGAAAAGTTTGCTTCTTATAAGCATTTCTGATAGTAAATTATCTATTTTAATAATATAAATAATTTTGCTACTTTAAGTATAAAGTGTTCTAACTCAGAAAATTAGGTGCTCTCAAATTTGTTAAAAGAATTGAAAGAAAAAGCTGGACCTTTTTCTAGTTATGACTTCCAGAAGAAAATGACAGACTTGTTTCTCAAAGGAGATGTATCCTTCCTTGCATAATCAGAAAAACTGTTAATTCACAAGTTACTATGCTGATTACTGGTGCCAAGTGATTCCATTTCTACTACAATTTTGTTGTTTAGTTGCTAAATCGTGACCAACTCTGTGACCCCATGGACTGTAGTCTGCCAGGCTCCTCTGTCCATGAGATATATCCTAGGCAAGAATACTGAATTGGAGTGTCCTCTCGTTCTCCAGGAGATCTTCCTGACCCAGGGACTGAGTCTCTTGCTTGGTAGGCAGATTCTTTACCACTGAACCACCTGGGAAGGCCAACTACTATAATATGGAGAGCCCAACATCTGAAATTCAATAAATCTGAAAGATGTGGCTTTTCATTTTCCTGGTTCCAGTTTGTCAGGAAGGTTCCTGAGAAGGAGATTGGAGCTGGTGTTCAGTGAGTTAATTCACTCTATTATTGTTGTATAGTATTATCAGAATAATACGAATGCAGTTTGTCACCAAATTAAAATTATTACCTGAATGCCATAGGTAGTGATTTCAACCTCTTTGTGTAAACATTATAGCCCTCTAACCAATTTCATGAGAATGTACTGGTACCTTGTGCATACATACATACATACATACATATATGCACCACATATACACATATATATTAATATATATGCTTCACTTAAACAGACTCAATTATCTTCCTCATTCTCCCTTTTGTTACTTTTGGACTGATTGCACACATATATATTTATAAAAAATTTGATCTTGGATCAAATAGGACCACTTTAATGTGATAGGATACTAATTTTGTCAGTCAATATATTGATTTTGATTTATGTCTCTGATTATCTCATCATGTCTTTATTCAATCACTAACCCCCAAATAGAGGATTTTCTATGACATAGTGCTGATCACTTCTCAGCCTTTTGGCTAAGATCAAGTGTATCTATGACAGTGCTGGAAGCTGAGCCTCATATATTCCCCAACGTTGTTTTATATTGATCCATTCATCATGTCATGTTGTGTAGAAATTTGAGACCTATTAGGCATACTTTAAATAATGCTATCATTCAAAGCAAATATCTGCATCTTTTAAAGAACTCTATCACAAGACATTAAAAAATTCCTTTATAAAATAAGTCTATATCTATATTATTTACCTGGCATATAAGCCTAGCGAGATTATTCTTTTAGTACCAGGTTTACTATTCTCCTTTATGAATGCTTAATATAGTACAAAACATTTACCTCGCCAAAACAAATACTACTTTCTTGTGCCATGCATTCATTCATTAATGACTTTACTGAAATGCAATACACACCATGTGGTTCACCCACTTAAGGTACACAATTCAATGTGTTTTTTTTTAGTTTGTTCTCATTTGTGCAAACATTATCACAATCTAATTTTCATATATTTTCATCACCCCATAAAGAAACTCCATCTCTGTTCCCCATTGCCCTCACTCCACCCAGCCATAGACAACTAGCAATCTACCTTATATCCCTATAAATTGGACATTTCTGACAGTGTCATCAAATGGAACCATACAATTTTGGCCACAAAATTCCCTGGTGGCTCCGATGGTAAAGAATCTGCCAGCAATGTGGGAGACCCAGGTTCAATCCCTGCATCAGGAATGTCCCCTGGAGTAGGAAATGGCACTCACTTCAATATTCTTGCCTGGGAAATACTATGGAGAGAGGGGCCTGGCAGGCTATAGTCCATGGGGTCACAAAGAGTCGGAAATGACTAAAGGACTGACAATTTATCCATGTTGTAGCACATATGAGAACTTGGTTCCTTTTCAGAACCTCTGCCCTACTGCTCTGAAGACTGGGGAAAGGATTGGCCTGCCTCTCCCCACTTCTCCCTTAGACACATCTTCTCTACTTGTGGGTCTCCACATGCTCATGGTCTTTCAGGCTTGGTTTTCCTGACATGGAACTTATGATCATCAAGATAGCTGTAGCACAGATGTTCAATTTCCAGTATTCTTGGCCTACTGCAGCTGGAGCAGAGCTTCTGGCCTATGTGTGGGAGCTGTGTAGGGAAGGAAGCCCAACCTTCTTATCCCCACTAGCCTATAGTAGAGCTCCTACCGTATGGAGTTAAGTGATGAGATATGCAAGAAGGCTGTGCCTCACTGTATAGGGTGAACCTGTAGTCCTAGATTGGGAGCCTGGGGTAAAGGGAGTTTTTTTATTCTTGGCTGCAACTGCTAGGAGTAGACCTTCCATTGCATTGAGCACAGAAGATAGGTGTGAATAGGTCATAGCTCAAATGTCACAGACTCTCACTGTTCTTACCACTATTTAGTAGATGTTCTTAAATAGGTATTTCTCCATTTGTTGGCTACTTAATTTCCAGAGATGTTAAAAGACTGACTTTCATAATTTGGGGTGAAATTGTCTCTCAGGGCTTTCCTGGTGGCTCAGTGGTAAAAAAAAATCCACCTGCTGATGCAGGAGACATGGGTTCGATCCCTGATCTGGGAAGTTCTCTCATGCTGAGAAGCAACTAAGCCCACATACCAACTATTGAGCCTGTATTCTGGAGCCTGTGACAGAGAAGCTCAGCAACAAGAGAAGCCATCACAGCAACGAGCCTGTGCACCACAACGAGAGACAAATCCCTGCTCGCCACATCTCAAGAAAAGCCTGCAAAGCAATGAAGGCCCAACACGCCAAAAATAAAATCATTTTTAAAATGTTTATCTGCTAGAGTCTCTTCTGAGTTCCTTATATAGACATATTAAGTTTTCACCCCCATGAATCCATTTGTTAATAATATTATTATTTTTTTGGTTGTTTGTTTTTAATTTATTTATTTTTAAGTAAAGGATAATTGCTTTACAGAATTTTGTTGCTTTCTGTCAAACCTGAACATGAATCAGCCACAGGTATAACCTATGTCCTTTCCCTCTTGAAACAGACATAGAGAACAGACTTATTGCTAATATTTTATTGAGACATGATTCAAATGCCAGAAAAGTCATCCATTTAGAATGTACAATATATCGATAAATGTGCAATCATCAATACTGTTATCAGAAGATTTTCATCATTCAAAAGAGAATTTCCATGCCATGAAAGTCAACCCTCACTCTACCCTATCCCCAGTCCCTGGAAACCACAAATCTATTTACTAAACCTAAGGATCTGACTGTTTGAGACATTACACTTAAATGAATTCATGTAACCTGTTGGGGGTTTTGTGTTTGGCTGTTTCACTTAGCATAATATCTACAAGATTCATCTGTGTAGTAGTTTGTATCAGTACTTCATTTCTAATTATTGAATAATATTCCAATGTACAGATAAATCATATTTAATTTTTCACTCAACAGTTGATGGACATATGAATTAGTTTCACTAAATGGCTATTACGAATACCATTACTATAAGCATTCATGAACATTTTTTGCCTGAGGACCTATGTTTTTTACTATCTTGAGTGTATTCTGGTGCACCATTTTACAAACCTACCATTAGTGTATGAGGGTTCTAATTTCCCCCAAATGCATGGCGATACTTACTATCATCTATGTTTTTAATTGTAATATCTTAGTATGTTTGAAGTGATATCTCCTTTAGTTTAGATTTGTATTTCCTTAATAATTAATCACATTGAGCACCTTTTACTATGTCAATTATCTATTTGTATATTTTCTTTAAAGACATGTCTATTCAAATCCTTTGCCTATTTTATTTAGCTTATTTTCTTTTTTATAGTTTAATTTCATGAGTTCTTTATATTAATATATTTTGAAAACTAGACTCTTACTAGTTATAATTTGCAAATATTTTCTTATCATTCTTTCTTATCTTTCTTATCTTATCTTATCTTTCTTATCATTCCCATGATAATGTCTGTTGAAACCAAAAGTTTTAAATTTTAATAGAAAATGATTGATTTTTTTTTTTATTTCACTTCCTATGCTGTTGGCATCATATCTAAGAAACCGCTACTTCAACCAAGGTCACAGTGATTTATGTCTGTTTTCTTCTAAGAGTTTTATAGTTTTAGCTCTACCAGTAAGGTCTTTAATCCATTTTGCATTAATTTTTAATATAATATGACATGGCCACTACAGTTTCTGTTCAGTTAGCACATTAATAAGTTAATGATTGGACAGAGGTTTCCTTATGCCTGAAATGAATAAATGTCTTAGTCTTTACCGAGGGCCTCGGAATGTGTGTTCATGTCCATGTCAATGCTCAGCATATTGTTTGGTTTTGCCTTAGCCTTCACTTTCTAGTTGCACAGAGCCTCAGAGCTTGGCATTGATGAGGGCTCAGGATCTTTCCAGGACCTTTCAGAGCATGCATACAGCCTTAAGCATGCATAGACCTATACACATATGTATGCCCTTCTAGACTGCCAGATGTCAGAGCTTATCCCAATCCCTTAAGAACAACTCATTCTCGTTTGTCCTTTCAAGCTTTTTAATTTGTGTATTGTTTACTGTAAAAGTTTTCTACCACTGTAGGTAGACAATTGACACCCCTGAGGGAAAGCTGTTCTCCCTGGGCAAGCTCTGAGTCAGGTCAGATAAGACAAATTTTGTCCAATTCTTTGAAATTAGAGCTTTGAAAAATCTTCAAAATCATCTGCCTCATCCAGTGGCTGTCAATCACAAAGGCTGTGGGATGCTGGATTTTAAAGCTACCATAGAGTTGTAACAGGGTGATGGGAAAGAGCAAGTTAAAACATCATGAAGGTCACTTTTTTACGTAGATTCAGTCACTTTTATGAATAAATACTGCAATTCTTTGGTTCATTTCTAAGGTTTTGGAAAGCTGTAACCATTTCTGATTCTGACCATTTCTTCTATGCAAGAAAGAACTTTTGGAGGTCCTTGCACTGACACTACCCCCATGCATTCATTTTTAATGTTCTGCTTGCTTAGAACACTCTCTGCTCTCACCTCTAATGAAATAGTCACAAGACGCAGTTCTATCTCCTCAGGCTAATCTTAAAAAGAAAGTATACATTCATCCTCTGAATTGTCTAATAATTATCATATTTATAGCTGATTTTCATAGAATGCTGTTTCTTACAGCTGTTACCTAAACTCTTCTTTAAAATTAATGGTGTTGTTTAGCTTTTGATATGTATGTTTATGGGGCTTCCCAGATGGCTTTAGTGGTAAGAGAACCCACCTTCAAATGTAGGTAGATATAAGAGACACAGGTTGGATCCCTGAGTCGGGATGACCCCTTGGAGAAGGGCATGACAACCCACTCTGGTACTCTTACCTGAAGAATCCCATGGACAGAGGAGCCTGGTGGGTTACAGTCCATAGTGTGGCAAAGAATCAGACACAGCAACTGAAGCAACTTAGCATGCACCGCACCATGCATATTTGTAGTAATTTCTTTCTCCAGCTAGATTATCTTTTAAATGGAAAAAATAATATCTGAAACATACTTTATACCATATATATATATATACATATATATATATCACTTCAGTTCAGTCACTCAGTCGTGTCTGACTCTCTGCGACCCCATGAATTATAGCACGCCAGGCCTCTCCCAGAGTTCACTCAAACTCACGTCCATCGAGTCCGTGATGCCATCCAGCCATCTCATCCTCTGTCGTCCCCTTTGCCTCCTACCCACAATCCCTCCCAGCATCAGAGTCTTTACGAATGAGTCAACTCTTTGCATAACGTGGCCAAAGTACTGGAGTTTCAGCTTCAGCATCATTCCTTCCAAAGAAATCCCAGGGCTGATCTCCTTCAGAATGGACTGGTTGGATCTCCTTGCAGTCCAAGGGACTCTCAAGAGTCTTCTCCAACACCACAGTTCAAAAGCATCAATTCTTCAGTGCTCAGCCTTCTTCACAGTCCAACTCTCACATCCATACCTGTCTCTTATA
>SJXQ01006888.1:401134-411134 GCA_006408695.1 Aepyceros melampus | reverse complement strand
TCACTGGGGGAACCATAAAGGATGAGATATTTCATGCTGTTGAAGTAATTAGAAATAATTCATAAACACACAAACACACAGGAAAAGTGTGATGCAATTTTTATCCTTCAGACACTGATGCTTGCATGCCAGGTAAGGCAGCCTCTGCTTGGGTTTTCTTGAAACTTTAAAATATTCATGGTGACAGCAACCATGCCTTCTCTCTGATCTAAGTACTGTGAAGGAGCATTATATATAAGTTGACAATAAGGTTTTCTGTTTTCCTTCAAGTATGTAATTGAGTTTGCTGAAAATGAAAAAAATAAGCTCAATTTTCTTTTCTTTCTTCATCCTCTCTCCACAGGAGAGGGAGCAGGAGTACAAAATAATAAAATTATTCAGTGTTAGGACAAAGACCAGAAGCATCTCTGTGTGGGACATTCCCCATCTGGGCTGCTAGACTGGAAGTAACAATAAATGTTCTATGTACCCTCTTCTGCCACTACTTGTCCACACCTAGGAACTGTTTTTTTCTCTACTCAGCTTGAAAGCATGTAAATGATAAGGCTTAATGCAAACCTGACCCAATCAGAAGGCTTTTGTTTTTCCCTCAGGAAAACTCTCATCCATGTGACAGAATAATCACTTGAGAACAATGGGTGGAAACAAACAACAGAAATGATTTCCAAATCAAAATGCTAATGCACCTGTTAATTCTCTGACAGTAATTTTCAAGACTGTGCTTAAAAATAATCTTATTCAAGAGATTCATTAAACCTGCCACAATAGATATTAACTGAAAACAATACTCATTTTCTCTGCCATGCAGAGTCAGCCATAACTAAGATATAATTTGGGGAACTAAAAAAATGTGAGCTTTGGTATTCAAAAGCTAATGAAAAACAAACTTTATCAACTATAAATTTCACTTGCATAAGGAAATATTTTCATGCTTGATGTGTTCAACCATTGCACTAAAGCTCTGATTAAAGACTGAAGACAAATTAAAATTTACTTCTATAACAGAAAAATTAACTGTAAATAACTGTAACTTAGTTAATTTTTACAGTGATTTTTATTGGGGGTTGGTATATGTTGTGATTACTTTTTTATCTGATAATATATGTCTGCTGCCTTCAGAATGAAGGGCAATTTAACCATAAATAGAAAGCCAAGACACACATTTTCTTTTCCCCTTAAGATTTTGAAAAATTTGTCCTTCAGAGTTTTAGTATTGAAAAGTCTGAGGCCAGTCTGATTTCCCTGTTCTGTTGTTTAGGCTGAATCTTTTGAAAGTTACATGTCGACACTTCAAGGGAAAACGTTTTGAAGTTAGTATCATTGTATTAACTTCTCCCATAGTCAGGAGACTCTTTGGATATACAGGTACATACCTTGGTGTTATTCATGTCAGATTTTTTGGTTTTCAATATATTTAATATATTAATATATTTCCATTTTTTCTACTCTCTTCTTTGTTGTTCTGTTTCCTCATGAAATTTTCAGGAGTCACTGATCTTCTGGTAGGGTTTCCCCCACTAGTATTGTCCAGTCATAATGATGCCTATTAGGGAGAAGAGTTGTAGGTTGAACCAGTATGTCTTTGTTTTCCATACTCTCTCATATAAAAATTCCCAAAGTACTTGGATATGGGAGATGATGCTCTATCATCACTAGATGTCATGTGGATTGTCTTTAATCTGTGTCTTCTATTGGTCATTGCAATGAGAACTTGGAATCGAGGACTGGCAGGCCCTGATTAGGCGCATTTTACTCTTTCTTTTAAACAACTGATAATTTTTTAAACTAGTTTTTCCTTTGCATTGCGTGCTCACTCTTGTGTTTCCAACTCTTTACCACTCCATGGACCATAGCCTGCCAGGTTGCTCTGTCCATGAGATTTCCCAGGAAGAATACTGGAGTGGGTTGCCACTTCCTTCTCCAGGGGATCTTCCTGACCAAGGGATCTCCTGCATTGGCAGACAGATTCTTTACTGCTGAGCAGAGAAGCCCACTGCATTAGAAGAACACATCATGTATAAAATATAACGTTTGTTAAAAGGTTAAAGAACATCTGGTTGACAAATATGGTGCTGTTATTTCAATTTTCAGTTATTTTATCAAGATCACTTTTGCCAGAATAATAGAGAAGTTAGATTTAGATAATAAAAGCTATTTTGTACTGACTTCTAGACTGAAACAGGCTTCCCAGTGGCTCAGTGGTAAATAATCTGCCTGCCAATGCAGAAAACGTGGAGATGCCGGTTTGATCTTTGACTCAGGATGATTACCTAGAAAAGGAAATGGAACCCATGACAGTATTCTCACCTGGAAAATTCTATGGATGGAAGAGCCTGGCAGGTTATAGTCCATGCAGTCTCAAAGAGTCCCACATAACTGAGCATGCACACAGCTAGACTGGAACATCACTGAGATTCCCAAAATCCAAATGATATTTAAATTCTCTGTTCTAAATAAATTAAAAAGAAACTAATTTTAAGCTGAAACTTATTGGTGGAGGAGAGTTTTCTAATGCAGAGGTATCACACTCAACTGTTTGTCCATAACACCATATTTAAGGGTAGATACCCTCTGATGGATGTTTTTAATAGTCCCTATGGGTTTGTATTTTAAAAACAAAATATCTAAGTTTTCAGTAATTGCTAAGATGGTGTACGCTAACTACACTTTACCTCACCCACTGATTACAATTTAAACACTCTGGAGAGACAAAAATAACTCCAGAAGACTTGAAAAGAAGAGGTATCACACTCAACTGTTTGTCCATAACACCATATTTAAGGGTAGATACCCTCTGATGGATGTTTTTAATAGTCCCTATGGGTTTGTATTTTAAAAACAAAATATCTAAGTTTTCAGTAATTGCTAAGATGGTGTACGCTAACTACACTTTACCTCACCCACTGATTACAATTTAAACACTCTGGAGAGACAAAAATAACTCCAGAAGACTTGAAAAGTAAACACTAGCAGAAGGATAGAGGATGGAAGTGAACACTTAAGAGTGACTCCTAATGGTAGTGGTTTCACATTTCTTCTCTTCCCTTTTCTCTTGGCTTGGACCTACCCCTGCTGTCTATCATCCCTCAACTCCGAGCCTGGTCTCCCAGCTCCACAGTAGTGCTGGCGTCTCTGCTTAGCATTTTAGATTCTCAGCATCTACTCCTCACTTCTAACATCAGCACATCAGAGGATTTAGCAGATTCCTTCAGAATGTTGGGTTCACTTCTCTGTGGTTCCCTTTTTTCCCTGGGCCTTGGCTTAGCGAAACTTTTATTCTACATCCTTCATTACTTCAGGAACATTGAAAATGTTTCAGGAAAATTCTAAATGCTCTCAGTCTCTGCTTTCTCCTAGGCCTCTCTGGCACATTTCACAAGCACACTGAAGAAAAAACACAGTAGAGAGCGTGGCCTCCTTTCTCTGCAGCTTTGGCCTTTCAGGTCCTCTTTTTCTCTTTCTGTTTTATATTTGAACCTAGCTTTCTTACTGTCTCAGTGCAATATTGAACTGATACAAGCTGCTGTGATGTAACCAGAAAAGGAAAACCTTATAATTTATGGTTTAAAAGTTTGTTAATTATTAGCTTTATTGGTCAATTTTTTTATGTTTTAGAAATTAATAACTTTTAAGTATTTGAGACTTGGTTAAGTATTTGCTCTGACATATTTAGCTGGTACCCATCTCTTTGTTATATACCCAAAGAATTCCCCTCTTCCTTTTGCAAAATTTACTACATATATAGTTTCCCTTTAATATGGAATACATGTATATTCAAGGAAATATTTTCTGAATCCTTGTGAATTGTCATAAATAATTTTTAAGCAAGTTTTCAATACATTGGGGTAATTTCAAGCAATTGTATGTATATTTAGTTAATATTGTTTGGGGATTAAGGCCAGTATTGAATTTCTCAAAGCCTGTGTAATTCAGTGTGAAAAACTGTGCATTGTACAAAGTGGATTTAAATAGATGTAACTTGGCTAAACATACCCTCATACATATCTAAAAAAATTTAAAATCACCTAACTTATTAATCTCTGTAATGGTATGGAATGATAACTTGATAAACATTATATCAGAAAAATCCAGTCTTGCTGTTGCAGCAACTCCAAACCTGATCTGATTTAAAAATTGGATGTGTAACATTTTTTAAATCATGAGATGGAGCCACTATTCTCACACACACAAAAAAAATTCTTCAAAGTACTTAATCTATTATGTGATTCTCATGTCTGAATAGTCAGTTGAATTACCTTTCAGCTACTAGTGCCAGCTTTCTATTGGCTTTAAGTTCAGAAATGTGGAAAATTCATCTTCTGGGAAATATGTCATACTTTGATTTACAAATTCTTAACTGAGGTAAATAAGAAGGTGAGGGTAGGGAAATTTGGTTGGCAAAGTACAATGAAAAATTCCCCAGTAGCTTTCCCATTCTGCAGTTTCACTGAGGGACACAGCTTGTCACATAAGATCCTACCAAATTCTGATAGGTAAGACAGAGTTCAGGCACCAGCTTTATAATGTGTCATTTTCTGAGGTGTCTTCTCCTGTTGTTTAGACCTGGAAAGCTTTTGAGATGTTTTTATCTGAAAGAAGTCTGAACTTTTCTTCTTCCTGTAAGTAATGACTACAGTCTCACAAATTATGACTTAACAAATCAAGGCGCTATCTTGGGGCAATATCACAAAATAAAGCTTCACCCTCTTCAAATGTGTGTACTATATCCTGAGTGAGAGCACTCAGAATCACATGTTGGTCAAAAGGTACAGAGTCACAGTTATGTAGATGAATAAGTCTAGAGATCTAAAGTGCACCATTATGATGGTAGCTAATAATACTGCACAGGACACTGGCAATTTGCTAAAAGAGAAAATGTTAGCAGTTCTCATGACACACAAAATAGTAGAAACTATTGCATTAGCCAAAAAGTTCCTTTGCTTTTTTAAGTAAAAATAAGACATATGTTTCTTTTTCACTGAGAAGGTTATGGAACAATGTTTTCGCTACTACATTCTGCTGTTTTTAAGGAAACTTCTTAATTCCGTCTTCCCAAAAGTATTTATTTGTTTTTTGGGAGAAGACAATGGCAACCCACTCAGCACTCTTGCCTGGAAAATCCCATGGATTTATTTTTGGCTGTGTTGGGTCTCAGTTGCAGCACGCTGGCTTCTGTCTAGTTGTGGATGTGACACACTGGCTACTCTGCAGCATGTGGATAAGACATATGTTTCTTTTTCACTGAGAAGGTTATGGAACAATGTTTTCGCTACTACATTCTGCTGTTTTTAAGGAAATGTCTTAATTCCGTCTTCCCAAAAGTATTTATTTGTTTTTTGGGAGAAGACAATGGCAACCCACTCAGCACTCTTGCCTGGAAAATCCCATGGATTTATTTTTGGCTGTGTTGGGTCTCAGTTGCAGCACGCTGGCTTCTGTCTAGTTGTGGATGTGACACACTGGCTACTCTGCAGCATGTGGGATCTTAGTTCCCAGACCAGGGATTGAACCTGCATCCCCTGAATTGGAAGGCTGATTCTTAACCACTGGACCACCAGGGCCATCCCGTACCAAAACTTTGTGAGCAAACAGTTGTTCCAGGTGACTTTTACAGTCTTTCAAGGAATTGAATTTTTTTTCTTTTTGTCCATTAAGAGAATTTTATAAAGACTGAAATAAAGAAATCCAAAAGTATAATGTCTGGTGAATACTAATCAGAACTAACCAGCCACTCTGTAACAATTTTTGCCTGGAAATCAAAGAAATATGTGATCTTGCGTTAACCTGACTGAAGATTATGCATTTTCTGCTGACTAATACCAGATGCTTTTTGTCAAGTGTTACTTTCTGTTGGTCTAATTGTGAGCAGTACATTTTGGATTTAATCTTTTGGTTTTTTCAGAAGGGGTTCATGCTACAGGATATGCTTCCAGGCCCACTGTATACACATTACCGTCTTTGGATGAAGACCAGCTTTTGGTGTGGTTTGTGGTGGTTCATTTCGCTTGCCGCATGATGTCTTCCATTCCATACCATTGTAGAGTATCTACTTTTCATTGCTCATCACAATTTGCTTTAAAAACATACCATTTTCATTATGTTTCAGTAGAGAATCACATGCAGAAATACAGTCAAGAAGGTATTTTTCACTTAAGTGGAACCCAAACATCGAGCAAGTAACATAACCAAGCTGGAGCAAATGACTTTCAACCCTTGATATGAATATTTTGAATATGTCAGCTGTCTCCTGCATGGCATAATGTTGATTGTTCTTAATTAGTGTCTCGATTTGATTGTTATTAACTTCAACTGGTTTATTTGACCATAGAGCAATGTCCAGCAAGAAATCTCCAACATAAAACTTTGCAAACCTCTGTTGAAACATTTGATCAGTCACAGTCTACTTCTCTGTAGACTGCACAAATCTTTTTTGTTTTTGTTGGCATCTTTACTGTGTTTTAATATTCCTTGAAATAATAAAGCCTAAAGATATGGGAATACCAGAGCACTTGACCTGCATCTTGAGAAATCTGTATGCAGGTCAGGTAGCAACAGTTAGAACTGAACATGGAACAACAGACTGGTTCCAAATAGGAAAAGGAGTACATCAAGGATGTATATTGTCACCCTGCTTATTTAACTTCTATGCAGAGTACATCATGAGAAACACTCGGCTGGAAGAAGCAGAAGCTGGAATCAAGATTGCCGGGAGAAATATCAATCACCTCAGATATGCAAATGACACCACTCTTATGGCAGAAAGTGAAGAAGAACTCAAAAGCCTCTTGATGAAAGTGAAAGAGGAGAGTGAAAAAGTTGGCTTAAAGCTCAACATTCAGAAAACGAAGATCATGGCATCTGGCCCCATCACTTCATGGGAAATAGATGGGGAAACAGTAGAAACAGTGTCAGACTTTATTTTTTTGGGCTCCAAAATCACTGCAGATGGTGACTGCAGCCATGAAATTAAAAGACGCTTACTCCTTGGAAGAAAAGTTATGACCAACCTAGATAGTATATTCAAAAGCAGAGACATTACTTTGCCGACTAAGGTCCGTCTAGTCAAGGCTATGGTTTTTCCTGTGGTCATGTATGGATGTGAGAGTTGGACTGTGAAGAAGGCTGAGCGCCGAAGAATTGATGCTTTTGAACTGTGGTGTTGGAGAAGACTCTTGAGAGTCCCTTGGACTGCAAGGAGATCCAACCAGTCCATTCTGAAGGAGATCAACCCTGGGATTTCTTTGGAAGGAATGATGCTAAAACTGAAGCTCCAGTACTTTGGCCACCTCATGCGAAGAGTTGACTCATTGGAAAAGACCCTGATGCTGGGAGGGATTGGGGGCAGGAGGAGAAAGGGACGACCGAGGATGAGATGGCTGGATGGCATCACAGACTCAATGGACGTGAGTCTGAGTGAACTCCGGGAGTTGGTGATGGACAGGGAGGCCTGGCGTGCTGCGATTCATGGGGTCGCAAAGAGTCGGACACGACTGAGCGACTGAACTGAACTGAACTGAACTGAAATGTGAAGCAAGAGGATGAGGGGCACAGAGGCAGGAAATGTAGCCAGCAAAAGATTCTATACTAGAAGGAGGCACATCGCTTTCTTAATGGGAAAAGTAACTTTTTTAAACTTTCCTAAATAATATGTGCTCAGACTTGCCAAACTCTTTTCAACCCCATGGACAGTAGCCCACCAGGTTCCTCTGTCTGTGGACTTTTCCAGCAAGAATAGTGGAATGGGTTGTCATTTCCTCTTCCAGGCAATCTTCCAAACCCAAGTCTCTTACATCTCTAAAAGGTAATAATTTTTCCAAATTCATGAAGAAATATCTAATAATTCAAAAGTCACTCTACCTGGCATGATATCTAGGTTTATTTCCTTCCACACAATTCATCTTATGAGTTACACAGTTGTTAAGATTAGTTTCAAAATGATTCCCTATGCCATATATTATAGCATCAACTCCACTTTTTTCCCTGGAGCATTTCTTACTGAAACCTTCTACACTGATCTAGGCTAGTTGCTCTTCAATCTGATGTAGGTACCCTTGGACCTTACTATATCCTTTTATTGGAATTTCTGTTTTCTAGTCTATTTGGGTCTCCTCCTTGGCTTACCTTCTTGCATTGATGAAATACATTCTCCAAGCTTTGTAAAGAAGGTGAAAAAATATTTCGAATCCTTCATATTTTACAATTTTTAATTCTACATTTGAATACTTTGGCCATTTGATGTGAAGAGTTGACACATTAGAAAAGACCCTGGTGCTGAGAAAGATTGAAGGCAGGAGGAGAAGGGGATGGCAGAGAATGAGATGGTTGGATGGCATCACTGACTCAATGGACATGAGTTTAAGTAAGCTCCAGGAGATATTGAATATTGATGAAATACATTCTCCAAGCTTTGTAAAGAAGGTGAAAAAATATTTCGAATCCTTCATATTTTACAATTTTTAATTCTACATTTGAATACTTTGGCCATTTGATGTGAAGAGTTGACACATTAGAAAAGACCCTGGTGCTGAGAAAGATTGAAGGCAGGAGGAGAAGGGGATGGCAGAGAATGAGATGGTTGGATGGCATCACTGACTCAATGGACATGAGTTTAAGTAAGCTCCAGGAGATATTGAAAGACAGGGAAGCCTGGCATGCTGCAGTCCATGGTGTTGCAAAGAGTCAGACACAACTGAGCGACTGAATAACAGCAACAATTCAGGGTTTATGCTCAATAATTTGGTTAATGATGAAGTTATAAATTAAAATCATTTTCACTGAGAAAGTTGAAGGCATTTCTTCATTTCCTTCTGGCATCTGTTATCGATTTTGAAATCATATGTTTAACCTGAATAACAGTCTTTGGTCTGTGCCAGGGATCTCCTGGCTTGACTTAGCATCCTTCACTGGAACACAGCACATCCCTGGTTGTATGCAGCAGAGGAAATCTGCCCAATTCTACAGTGAGAGTCCCTAGACACCTGTGAGTGTTTGTGTTCACACTGCTAATGTCATCACGTCCATCACCACGTTCAGCTCAAGTAAGTACATCGCTAAATACCAGTAAAAAAAACACACCATGACAGGTTGAGATAGAGATACTGTGGATTGAAGGAAAATGTTTGATATTTTAGAAGTTTTAATGACACATTTTTTTCCCTGCCTTTTGAACATGGGGCTTTAATTTTCATTTTGTGTTAAGATCCAAAAATTAGACAACTAGTTTTGCACTGAGGATTCTGAAATTTCTTCTGATATGTCTTTGAGTGTATCAAAGAAGAGTATGTAAGTCTCCAACATACAGAAAAGTTCTGTTTCAAGAGTATATTCATAACTCCAATCCTTTCATAAGGCAACAAAGTTAACCTAGGTACTCAACTAACTCAGTCAGTACTATACTGTAAGAGGTTCACAATACTTTTCACACAAACAATATGTACATAAAAAACAAGCACAAAAATAAAGAAAACATTTTTAATCTTATAATACAGTACCTTGAAAAGTACAATAGTATGCACAATGGCTGACATATAGGGACTGGCATTAGTTGAAAAGGCAAGAAGGGTTACTGACTGGAGGAGGGAGAAGAGGTGGGAGATGGGAGAGCTGAAGGACCACCAGCAATAAGACACAGAGGGCAAGCTGCAGTGTCACTCATGCCTGGTACATGGCAGTTGATGGCACAGATTCTGGCTCCTTGCTGGACTCAATGTTATCTACCCTCTTGAAAAAAAGACTCAGTGATGTCTGAGTAGTAGCTCTTTGTTCTTGTCATAGAGAACACGGTGGCACTGGATTGCATTCTCAACGACTGTTGCAGCCTTCATATACTGCTCTATGTTCAGGTCCTGCACCTCAAAATTAACAGTGTCTCCTCAAATAAAATCCTCTGCCATTTCCTGTGTCATAAGTTTCTCCAGTTCTTCCATTACTTCTTCCTCTTGTCTCTCTTTGTCCTTTATCTGGGCCTCTAACTCCATCTTTTGCCTCCCTTCACTCTCTC
>SJXQ01006888.1:365973-400786 GCA_006408695.1 Aepyceros melampus | reverse complement strand
CCCTGCCTTTTGAACATGGGGCTTTAATTTTCATTTTGTGTTAAGATCCAAAAATTAGACAACTAGTTTTGCACTGAGGATTCTGAAATTTCTTCTGATATGTCTTTGAGTGTATCAAAGAAGAGTATGTAAGTCTCCAACATACAGAAAAGTTCTGTTTCAAGAGTATATTCATAACTCCAATCCTTTCATAAGGCAACAAAGTTAACCTAGGTACTCAACTAACTCAGTCAGTACTATACTGTAAGAGGTTCACAATACTTTTCACACAAACAATATGTACATAAAAAACAAGCACAAAAATAAAGAAAACATTTTTAATCTTATAATACAGTACCTTGAAAAGTACAATAGTATGCACAATGGCTGACATATAGGGACTGGCATTAGTTGAAAAGGCAAGAAGGGTTACTGACTGGAGGAGGGAGAAGAGGTGGGAGATGGGAGAGCTGAAGGACCACCAGCAATAAGACACAGAGGGCAAGCTGCAGTGTCACTCATGCCTGGTACATGGCAGTTGATGGCACAGATTCTGGCTCCTTGCTGGACTCAATGTTATCTACCCTCTTGAAAAAAAGACTCAGTGATGTCTGAGTAGTAGCTCTTTGTTCTTGTCATAGAGAACACGGTGGCACTGGATTGCATTCTCAACGACTGTTGCAGCCTTCATATACTGCTCTATGTTCAGGTCCTGCACCTCAAAATTAACAGTGTCTCCTCAAATAAAATCCTCTGCCATTTCCTGTGTCATAAGTTTCTCCAGTTCTTCCATTACTTCTTCCTCTTGTCTCTCTTTGTCCTTTATCTGGGCCTCTAACTCCATCTTTTGCCTCCCTTCACTCTCTCAATATTTTTCACTTCTGTTTCCATCATTTTTGCTTGGCGCTTCTTAGCAGTTGCTGCTATATCACCTCTGCTTTGAAGCTTGCTTCCAGACATCCTGGGCTTGAAATAAAGATACTGTACTATTGTATTCTATACAGCATTGTACAGTAAAGTACACAAAAGCACAACCACTTGTAGAGGATGCATGCACGTAACAATGTATGCCAGACACATGAACTAACACACACGACTGGACTTGCAAATGCATATTGGAAGGTTTGCAGCTTGCAGTTTGTATGTAGGAGACTTACTGGCTTAGAGGCCCTTATAAGGCTGTGGCCACTTTTTCATTGGTGACTCACAAGCATAAGTGTATAGACATTTACTCTGTAGGGTGGATCGGAGGGGAACTATCCACTCTTCAGCCTAATGGGCATGGGCCTGCACACTGTCATCTAAGGAGTAAACTCCAGAATTTGTTACTGTAAATATCCAGTAAATCTCCCTGTATCTCCCAGTGCCTCGTTTCTAATCTATTTTTTCTGTAATATTGTGTCCAGAGTTCCTCTCATAAAATTTCTCCAGAAAGATGTCTTTCTGAATCTGCTATCTGCAAGTAGTCCAGGGAGTTGGAGTGAGGCAGGTTATGAGGAAGAATGAATGCATCTTTATTCTGAGTGCAAATGTTCAAATCACCCCTCAGCTTTAATGACATCCTTAAGTTCTGTGGCACTTGGTGCCTCTCAGGTTTTGCAAAGTGAACATGCTTACTAATCAACAGGAGAGTCTCGGCAGGAAGAGTAGTTTTCCCCTCACTCCAATATATCAGGACAGTTATCATTCTTCCATCCACCTTCTCTCACTAAAAAACTCATGGAAATCTCTTTTCCATTTATTTTTCATTTGTTATTCTCTTTGTACTTGTGTTTATAAAGCTGGCCTTATTTCTCTACTGTCATTTCAATAGCATTTCATAAAATGGAAAAGATAAGTGTGTGCTCAATTCAACAACTTTAACTGGAACCCTCAGTCATCAGATTAATGGCTGTATAATACTTGCCTGTTAGAAGGAAAAATGACTGATCACATTATTCCAAATACAGAAGTTTATTTACTATCTTATGTTCACATCATGAACAATATCTCATACATCCATCTTTATATGATAATTCCCTAAAAAATCAGAGTCAGGCTCTCTATATCATTAAAATGTTGATGTATATGCATATACCTTATACATGAGAAAATTTCTATTGAGTTACCATTAAGCAGTGAGTTGTTTATTAACTCAACAGGATAAGTATACTTTTTCTTTTTGCAATTTCTTCAAACCAGGAATAGATGTTGAATTTTATCAAACTTTGTCTAATTTATATTGAGAGTATATATTTTATTTCTTTGTACTATTAACATGAATAATTATTTTAAAGATGGACATTGCACTATCTGTGAATTTCCAGAGAAAATCCCACTTGATTATTATTCATTTAGAACAATTCAATTCTTGGTTGCCATCTTTAAATTTGGGCCTTTGCATATTTATTTGTAAATGTTTTTAGTCAGAAGTTCAATTCCAGTCATTTCAGTCGCTCAGTCATGTCCGACTCTTTGCAACCTGATGGACTGCAGCATGCCAGTCTTCCCTCTCCATCACTAACTCCTGGAGTATGCTCAAATTCATGTCTATTGAGTCGGTGATGCCATCCAACCATCTCATCCTTTGTCTTCCTCTTCTCCTCCTGCCTTCAAACTTTCCCAGCATCAGGGTTTTTCCAATGAGTCAGTTCTTCGCATCAGATGGCCAAAGTATTGGAGTTTCATCTTCAGCATCAGTCATTCCAATGAATATTCAGGACTGATCTCCTTTATGATGGACTGCTTGGATCTCCTTGCAGTCAAGGGACTCTCAAGAGTCTTCTCCAACACCACAGTTCAGAAGCATCAATTCTTTGGCACTCAGCTTTCTTTATAGTCTAACTCTCACATCCATACATGACTACTGGAAAAACCGTATCATTGACTAGATGGACCTTTATTGATAAAGTAATGTCTCTGCTTTTTAATATGCTGTCTATGTTGGTCATAGCTTTTCTTCCAAAGAGCAAGCATCTTTTAATTTAGAACTGTTCAACTTCAGATTCTTCAGCATTACTTGTTGGGGCATAGCCTTGGATTACTGTGATATTGAATGGTTTGCCTTGGAAACAGAGATCATTCTGTTCTTTTTGAGATTGCACCCAAGTACTGCATTTCAGACTCTTTTGTTGACTCTGAGGGATATTCCATCTCTTCTATGGGATTCTTGCCCGCAGTAGTAGATATAATGGTCATTTGAATTAAATTTGCCCATTCCAGTCCATTTTAGTTCACTGATTCCTAGAATGTTGATGTTCACTCTTGCCATCTCCTGTTTGACCACTTCCAATTTACCTTGATTCATGGACCTAACATTCCAGGTTCCTGTGAAATATTGTTCCTTACAGCATCAGACTTGACTTCCATCACCAATCACATCCACAACTGGGCATTCTTTTTGTGTTGGCTCCATCTCTTCATTCTTTCTAGAGTTATTTCTCCACTGATCTCCAGTAGCATATTCGGCAGCTACCGACCTGGGGAGTTCATCTTTCAGTGTCCTATCTTATTGCTTTTTCATACTGTTCATGAGGTTCTCAAGGCAGGAATAGTGAAGTGGTTTGCCAGTCCTTTCTCCAGTGGACCACATTTTGTCAGAACTCTCCACCATGACCCACATGTCTTGGATGGCCCTGCATGGCATGGCTCAGAGTTCATTGAGTTAGACAAGGCTGTGGTCCATGTGATCAGTTTGATTAGTTTTCTCTTATTGTGGTTTTCATTCTCTCTGCCTTCTGATGGATAAGGATAAGATGCTTATGGATGCTTCTTGATGGGAGAGACTGACTGTGGGGGAAACTGAGTCCTCTGATGGGTGGGGCCATTCTCAATAAATCTTTAATCCAATTTTCTCTTCATGGGCAGGGCTGTGTTCCCTTCCTATTGTTTGACCTGAGACCAAACTATGGTGGAGGTAATGGAGATAACAGTGACCTCCTTCAAAAGGCCCCATGTAGGCACTGTTGCGCTCAGCGCTCCTGACCCTGCAGCAGGCCACTGCCGAGCCACGCCTCTGCTGGAGACTCCTGGACCCTCACAGGCAAGTGTGGGTCAGTCTCTTGTTGGGTCACTGCCCCTTTCTTCTGGGTCCTGGTGTGTACAAGGTGTTTTGGGTTTTTTCGTTTGTTTGTTGTTTTTTTCACACAAGACAGTGAAGTAGAAGGACCTGCACTCATGTTCTCCCGCGAGAACTCCAAAATTACAGCTTACTGCTAAACAACCATTGAGAGGTGAATGTTGGATCCCACTACAAAAAATTACTCCACATCCAAGGGCAAAGGAGAAGCCCCAGCAAGATGGTAGGAGGGGCAAAATCGCATTTAGAATCAAACTCCATACCTGCCAGAGATGCTCACAGGGCTGAAACAAAACTTTGTGTGCACCAGGACCCAGAGACCCCACAGAGACTGAGACATACCTGTCTTTGAGTGTTTTAAGTGTTTCCTGCTGAGGCACAGGTGAGCAGTGGCTGGCTGTGGGGACAGGGGCTCTGGGTGCATCAGACCTGGGTCACACAGTGTGTGGCATAAGCCCTCTTGTTGGAGCTCACCTTTAACACCGCCATAGATCTGCTAAGCAGATGACCCACAAACTGAAGAGCAATTATACTAAATTAATTCTTGCACTGTTAAGAAAGGTCTAGAACCCACAACAGATTTCCCAACCTGAGGATCTGAAAAGGGAAAACCCCCAGGGAATTTGACTTTGGAGGCCAGTGGAATTTGATTACAGAACTTATACAGGACTGGGGAAACAGACTCTTGGAGGGCACACACACCAAAAAAAGAAAACCACTGTGTGCATCAGTCAGAGGTTATCTTTTTTATAATTTTAACTTTCTTATATAGATTTACTACGATAAGTACATTTTCCTGGAAAAAGAACTGGGAAGTCCTTGTTATTCACATTTCTAATGCTATTATCACAAAGAGTATCTATCCTGAATTTACCTATAAAGTCTTCTGCCAGAGCATTTGTCTTAAACTATTATTTAGAAAATTAAAATCTTTAAACTTTGGATTCGAAGCATAAGATAAAAATAAAAGATCTATTTGAGATGCTGGAGAAGCTTCAGAGATGGTTCTGTTTGGAAGCAGCATGGCATAATGTAAGACCTCTTGTTTTGGAACTAAACAGCTCCATCTTTGACTTCTGCCTATACCATATAATAATAAATAATTTATCTGAGCTACAAGTAGAATGAAATAATAATGATGAGCAAATAAGACACTATATGTAAAATAGTTGCAGAATAGAACAGTACATAACGTCTTTAATTATATAAGCAGTAAAATTCATAAACCTATCTGAGGTTATTGATATTTCTCCCAGTTTGTGCTCCATCCAACCCAACATTTTGCATGATGTTCTCTGAATATAAGTTAAATAAGCAATGTGACAATACACAGCCTTGACACACTCCTTTCCCAATTTTGAACCAATCTGTTGTTCCATGTCCAGTTCTAACTGTTGCTTCTTGACCTGCATATAGATTTCTCTGCTATGATATTTTATAAAAAATATAGAACATTAAAATGCAGCAAAGTGTTATTATGCAATAGAATTTACTAAGATTTTTTTTTTCTCATTTTAAAGACTAGAAACAACTACTATCTTGAACATCAGAAATGAAAATGTGGACTTTTTTGCAGGTGAAATATACCAGCAAATAAGTTTGAAGAGCTAGTCCCCTGATGTAACATCTTGCATGCGAATCATTAAAAGAGCCCTGTTTGGGCTCAGAGAACAGTTGGACACATTTGACAATTGATTAGAACAGTGCTTCTCCCACTCTATTACTCTACTTACATCAAAGCCACCAGAAGGATTCTTTTTTCTTTTTGTAAATTAAACTTATTTATTTCTAATTGAAGGATAATTGCTTTATAATAATTGTACTGGTTTCTGCCAAACGTCAACATGAATCAACCATAGGTATATTTATGTGATTCTTAGAACACAATGATTCTGATTCAGCAGGGCTTGTGTGGGGTCAAATAATTTGCATAGGTAACAAGTTCCCAGGTAACGTAGATGCTGCTGGTCCAGTTCACAATTGGAGAACTATTGCTACGGAGAAATTAGTCCCTCTGTCAACGGAGTCATGTGCTGAGACGAACTATCCACAATCGTCAGGGCTTACCATAAATTGCATCTGTTTTGGTAGTCACCAATCTATACATTGGTCAGAGAGGTACTAGTGTCTCTATTTTGAGGGCTTCCTTTGTAGCTCAGTCGGGAAAGAACCTGCCTGAATTTCAGGAGACCCAGGTCTAATTCCTGGGTTGGGAAGATCTCTTGGAGAAGGAAATGGCAACCCACTCCAGTATTCTTGCCTGGAAACTTCCATGGATGGAGGAGCCTGGTGGGCTGCAGTCCATGGGGTCGCTGAGAGTTGGACACGACTCAGTGACTTCACTTTCACTTTTCACTTTCATGCATTGGAGAAGGAAATGGCAACCCACTCCAGTGTTCTTGCCTGGAGAATCCCAGGAATGGCGGAGCCTGAAGGGCTTCCGTTTATGGGGTCACACAGAGTCGGACACGACTGAAGCGACTTAGCAGTAGCAGGTCTAATTCCAGGGTTGGGAAGATCCCTTGGAGAAGGAAATGGCAACCCACTCCAGTATTCTTGCCTGGAGAATCCCATGGACAGAGAAGCTCTAATTTTCATATGAAGAAGTGGCCGGGTGATATTTTCTCAATCACTAAAGAAGACACAGAAACTCAGGTTCTGTCTAGAGACTCTCTCAGGCATCTGAAGAACGTTAAAACCCAAAACCAGTGCACTTCAGTCACCATTTTAAAATACAAAACTCCTTACAGTCAGAGATTTCATTCTTTTGACACAAATCCCTGAGATTTATATATAAAAGTCAAAGAAGATTAAGAAAACTGGAATTGAAAAGAAAAGAATACTGTAAGCATTTGAAAGCAGGGATATTTTTAATCATCAGCACCTTGTTGGGTATCAGGTTTAAAATAGGAAGTTAATCTTTTTTTAAATAAATAGGATGAATTTATATTTGCTTTGGATTATTTATGTTCCTTTTATTTTTGTGGTATCTCCAGTTCTATAATGAGATATTCCAAAGTGAGAACTATTTGGAATGCCAAAGAAACAAAATCAGTTCTAGCATATCATCTGAAGGAAATTCATAATAAACAAGAAAAATATATATTTTAATAGCCCAAGAAAGGTCATCTTTTAAAAAAAAAACAAAATGTAACAAAGTAAATCTATAAATCTAGCCAGCAACTGATTCCAAGAACAAATGTTTTAAAAACCATCTGACCTTTGTATTGGTTTTCTCTCCAATTAATGTGTACAAAAACCAGTGGAAAAAAAAATGCAGTTCATTTCAATGACATTGAGTGTGTGTGTGCTTAGTCATTCAGTTGTGTCCAACTCTTTGAGACCTCATGAACTGTAGCCCTCCAGGTTCCTATATCTATGAGGACCTTCCAGGCAAGAACCATGGAGTGGGTTGCCAGGTCCTCCTCCAGGGGATCTTGGCACCCCAGGGGTCAAATCCAGATC
The DNA here is from genome assembly GCA_006408695.1 of Aepyceros melampus. NCBI lineage: Eukaryota > Metazoa > Chordata > Mammalia > Artiodactyla > Bovidae > Aepyceros > Aepyceros melampus. The sequence continues at coordinate 393,285 of SJXQ01006888.1, read as the reverse complement.
TCCTGCATTGAGGTATATTCTTTACCATCTGAGCCACCAGGGACATTGGTAATGCTATAAATAAAAGGATTGAAACAAAACTCAAATTTTCTAATAATTGATATATCAAAGCATCTTTTTTCCCTAAAATATAAATTATAGTGTTTATTATTTCAAGAGGGAAGGGATGTGTATACCTATGGCTGATTCATGTTGATATATTTAGAAACCAATGCAATATTGTAAAGCAATTATCCTCCAATTAAAAATAAACAAATTAAAGTAAAACATATCTCAGAGCATAATTCATAATAGAGAATTATTAAATATATTTTATTTTTTTAATTAATTTTTATTTTTTAGTTTGTTTTGCTTTACAATACTGTATTCACTTTGCTATACATTGACATGAATCATAGCAGCACCAGAAAATGAAATATAAATGCACAGTCTTTTTAGCAAAACAAGAAAAAAATATTTATAAAGCATCATCCACCCAAAATGAATAATAATACAAGCAAGCAATAAGACTTTATCTAAGGGCTCCTGTTTTATATGAACAGAAAACACAGAAAGGATACAATGACTAAAATGCACCAAATGAGAGGACGACCAGACTGAACTGGCCTTTATCCTACCAGTTCAGTGCTCAAGGAGCTTCTCACAACTCAGTCCATCTGGTAGAACTAGTCAACAATATCTGGCACTTATTGGATTTGAACCTGGTTACTAATTTAATAAAAATCTAGCCAAGTAATTGAATTTATTCACAAAGTCCTTTCTCCATGAAAGTTACTTTTTCTAAGAGAAAATTATTTCAATTCTACTATAAGTTTCAGTATTTATGATTGACATTTTGCATTAATATACACTGTGAATTTCCTAAAAGAGAATAAAATTGTAACATTTCCCAAACTTATTTAGTAACTAAATTAGTTTCTTATTATAACCAATTAACACAAGCCTAGTGGCTTAGAACTCAGTCGTGTCCAACTCTTAGCTACCCTTTGAACTGTAGCCCACCAGGCTCCTCTGTCCATGGGAATTTTCACACAAGAAACCTTGAGTCGGTTGCCATTTTCCTCCTCCAGGGGATCTTCTCAACTCAGGAATCAAATTCACGTTACATCTCCTGTGTCTGCTGCAGTGCAGGCAGATTCTTTACCCTCTGGACCATTGAGAAAGCCCCAGTGTGTGGCTTAGAACAATACAAAGCTATTCTTTTACAGTTCTGAAGTCCAGGATTGTCAGGAGGGTTGTGCTTCTTGTGGAGGCTCTAGAAGAAAATCTATCTGTAGCCTTTCTGGCTTCCAGAGGCCACCCACATTCCTTGGCTCATGGCCCCACCATCCACCTTTAAAGCCAGGAAGGTAGCATCTTCCAATCTTTATGTCCATCTGCTTCCATTGTCACATCACGGGCTCTGGTCCCTCTCTTACATGAACCTTATTATTATATTGAGCTCACTAAAATTATCCATAATGATCTCTTAATCACATGTGCAAAATCCCTTTAGCCATGTAAGGTAACATATTCATAGATTCCAAGGATTCGGATATGGTTATCCTCAGAAAGCCAACATTCACCCAACCACAGCAATAGCATCCTCTTTTTTAAATAGAAGCCTCATTATAATCTCACTGAAATAGTGTTCTGTAGAATAAAGTTTGGGAACTTGTGTTTTTATAAGAATATGAACAAGATGCCAGACACTTGTAGCAAAAATGTTATAGCCAAGAAAACTCTATACAGCAAAGACCAGTTCACTGTGGACAAACAATAATTACTGGAGCCTGTAGCTTGTGACTTGAACCACTTGTGTCAACATGAACGGTCAAATGAGGGAAGGGAAAGCACCAAGAACCTGTTCTGATGTGCCTCTAGGTTCCTTAATGCTACGTTGAATGCTCCTTAAAATGATTAAGAAATTATAGAAAATTGTAGTAAAAGAAGAAAAGATGGATGTGAATATTCTGACCTGTTGGATTAAGGGAATTTGTACATTTAATGAAAATGCGCCCTGATGCATGGTTAATAAGGGTAATTCAAAGATGAGATTTCTATAGTTCATGAGGTTATGTGAGGTTGAGATAAGATGCACTGGGACTTCACTGCTGCTCACAGCCTTTCTCTAGTTGCAGCAGTCCAGGATTACTCTCTAGCTGTGGTGCACAGTCTTCTCGTTGAGGTGCAAAAACCCTGCTCTTGTTGCAGAACCAAACTCTGGAATGTGAGCTCAGTAGTCGTGGCGCATAGGCTTAGGTGTCTGCAGCATGTGAAATCTTTATGGACCAGGGACTGAATTCATGTCCCCTTCGTAAGCAGGTGGGTTCTTAACCACTGGATCACCAGGAAAGTATAAGTTAGGTATCTTATGTCATGCTATGAAGCACACTCCATTGGCTAAGTGAAGGCAAAGAAAAAACAAAAAGTAAACTTTTGTTCCAGTTAAAAGGTAGGGTCATTACTAGCCCACGGTCTAAGTTCAGGTTGCAATATAGAACTATTGTTCCACCACATCAATTGCCTTTGCCTCTTTGTACTAAGTTTCCTCATCTGCAATCAAGTGCACATCTCTGAAGTCTAACTTGCATTGGCAAGCAGGTTCTTTACCATCCCTTGGGCAGTCCCATTGCTATAATTGCTCTGGTTTCCCAGAAGAAAAGCAAAGGGCAATAATGACAGCAAAATATGACCCAGAGCTATGTGTGTTGTGTCTTCTTCTTACATTATCCTGTCTGATTAGAAGTGGATAAATGTCTGGCAACACACCTTCTGGAACACTGAGATGAAGGAAAGAATAATTCTCTTCTGAAAATCTGAATTGTTTACATGAAATCACTGTTCATACTACATACTTTAATGAAATATAAAGAATCCTCTGAAAAAAGAATCCCCTCATCAAATGATTCTCAAATATTGGTACATTTTTTGGAATCAACTTGGGCCATGAAAGAATACCAATGCCTGCCTAGGGGCATTCTTGGTGTTGGTGTTTGTATAAGCTTCTTTGATGGTTCTAATGTGCAGCAAAGTTTGAGAACCATTGCCCTTGCTGGTTAAAAAATTGTTAACTACTGAGGAAGAAATATCAAGCTTACTATGGAGCAGCATGCACTTTATTATTTTTGAGTTCATATTAGAATTAAAATCTCTGAATTTCTGAATTAAAATCTCTGAATAGTATGTTGAACCATATTATTAAATTACTAGATAGTTAACTATTTTGACCTATTTTAAAATGGTAACTTCAGATGCAATGATTCATAGTACTATCTATGCAGGTTAGTCTTGTTCTAAAGAACCTAAATGTCCAACAGTGAATGAATGAATCAAAAAAGAAAATGGGATATAGACACCCAATGGACTATTATTCCATCAAAGGAGCAAATCTTTCCATATGCTACAGCTTGGATGAAACTTGAGGATATTCTGCTCAGTGAAATAACAGAATCACAGAAGGATAAATATTGCTGATTCCACTTGTATGAGGTATCTAAAGAAGTCAAAACTCTTAGAAAAAAAAAATAGTAGCATAGTGATTTTTAGAAACTAGGTGGAGGGAGAAATGAGAGGTTGCAGTTCAAAAAGTAGACAGTCTCAGTTATGCAAGATGAAGCATCCCAGAGAATTTCTGTGCAACACTGTATTTATCATTAATAATATGGTACTTTACACATCAAACATTTTTAAGGGGGTGCATCTCATATTATGAATTCTTTATGACTATTAAAAGGTACTACGTAGTAAAAACTAGATTGGCTAGCACCTATAGTACTCTTACAACTTCTTCCAAGTAGAGTGTCTTCAGTTTGCTTTCCACTGTAGAACAAATTGTAGAATTCTCAAGTTTTTTGTTTTGCTACATGTTTATTTCTTTTGGTATTGATGTGTAACTCATTTACAATGTCTTGTTAGTTTCAGTCATACAGCATAATGATTCTGTTATATATATACATTATATATGTATTTAAGTCCTTCTTATGTAATATATAAATATATTTAAAAGTATATTATGTATATTTGAACTGTAGTGTTGGAGAAGACTATTGAGAGTCACTTGGACTGCAAGGAGATCAAACAAGTGAATCCTAAAGGAAATCAATCCTGAATATTCACTGGAAGGACTGATGCTGAAGCTGGAACTCCACTTGGCCACCTGAAGTGAAGAATTGATTCATTGGAAAAGACTCTGATGCTGGTAAAGATTGAAGGCAGGAGAAGAAGGGGATGACAGAGGATGAGATGGTTGGATGGCATCACTGACTTGATGGACATGAGTTTGAACAAGCTCCAAGAGTTGGTGATGGTAATGAAGCCTGGCGTGCTGTTGTCCATGGGGTCTCAAGGAGTCAGATATCTCTGAGAGACTGAACTGAATTAGGGTACATATATATATATATATATACATATATATATAAAATATTATATATTAGGGGCATAGACTTGGATTACTGTGATGTTGAATGGCTTGCCTTGGATATGAACCTAGATCATTCTGTCATTTTTAAGGTTGTACCCAAGTGCTTTATTTCAGACTCTTTCATTGATTATGAGGGCTACTCCATTTCTTCTATGGGGATTCTTGCCCACAGAGGTAGATAAAATGGTCATCTAAACTAAACTCTCCCATTCCCATCCATTTTAGTTCGCTGATTCCTAGGATGTCGATATTTATTCTTACCGTCTCTGGCTTGACCACGTCCAATTTTCCTTGATTCATGGACCTAACATTCCTGGTTCCTATACAATACTATTCTTTGCAGCATCAGGTTTTACTTTCATCTCCAGACCCATTCACAACTGAGTGTTGTATCCGCTTTGGCCCAGCCATTTCATTCATTGTGGGGCTATTGGTAATTCTCTGCTCTTCCCTGGTAGCATACTGGACACCTTCAGACCTAGGGGACTCATCTTTTGGTGTCATATTGGTTTGGCCTTTATACAGTTCATGCAGTTCTTATGGCAAGGATACTGGGGTGGTTTGCCATTCTCTCCTCCAGTGAGTCACGTTTTGTCAGATCTCTCTGCTATAACTCATCCAGCTTGGGTGGCCCTCCACAGCATGCCTCACAGCTTCATTGAGCTACAAAGCCCCTTCACCACAAGGCAGGGATCCTTGAAGGGGAAATGTATATTTTGTATATTACACAATATGTTACTATATATTAATATATTCTATAATATTATATGCAATATAATGTATTAAACACATATGATTACATAATCATATATTATATATTATTTAATCATATAAATAGTATGTATTATATCTAGCATATATATTAAATAATATATATAATATATATGATATAAATACTTTATAATTTATAACATCTAATGTATATCAGATAGTTGTTATATATTAGATATATATTATATATGATAGATACATATTACATAGTATACAATATATTAAAGGTTTACACAATATGCCATATTTTATATATAACATATATTAGTTATATAATGTATATTAGATATGTGTTATATATATTGTATTATATACATTGTATTATATATATATGTATACTATTCTTTTTTCAGATCTTTTCCCTCATAGGTTATTACAAGATATTGAGTAGAGCTCCCTATGCTTTTCAGTAGGTCCTTCTTGCTTATCTATTTTATATACAGTAGTGTGTATATGTTAATCTCATCCCCCTACTTTACTGCTCCCACTCCAGTCCCCTTAGGTAACCATAAGTTTGTTTTCTTCATCTGCGGTTTTTCAGTTTTATAAATAAAGAGCTCATCAAATCTTGAAGTCCTACTTCCAAGGCTGGATTTTCCACCAGTGCCTTATGTTATAAAATAAAGGTCACAAGCCTTGCCCAGCAGATAACATCTCAAGGATGTGGCTGTGACAAGAGAAAGAAGAAAAGACATGAACTACCACTAGAGAATCATCAAAAATTTTAATTTTTAAAAATCCATGGAGAAAACTTATGAGTGAGAAACTGTGGGGAACAGAAGGCTTGTGAGGCTGTGGAGAAGTGGGAACAAGAGGACTGAATTCTACAAATGGTACGATGACCAAGTGCAAGAGCAGGTACAGCAGGAGTGAGAGTGGACAGCACAGGCCCAAACACTGTGAGACACGAGCATCTGGTTGATGACAATGAGCACAGCTGCAAATAAGATGATATATGTGCATGCCGGGATAGTTAGATAAAAGCACAATCCTGCTGCAAGTAATTAGATGTTAGAATTAAACTATGCTTACTGCTGTTATATTTATATACAATTCAAATTGTGGGTGATTAAGGATCTGGTGGTGGTGGTGGTGGTGAAGTCGCTCAGTCGTGTCCGACTCTTTGCGACCCCATGGACTATAGCCCACCAGGCTCCTCAGCCGTGGAATTTTCCAGGCAAGAGTACTGGAGTGGGTTGCCAACTGGCATAAGCTCTTCTCATGGGTTTCTTCTTGGCATATTTTCTGGAAGGAAATGAGCACGTGATGCAATAAGGCAATGCAGCACCTCTCTCTTTTCTGCCTGATCCTTTGAAGTCCTTGTGTAGTAAGAACAGTACAAGTGTGTGAGCATGCTAACAAAGAGGAAGACCTCACTTGGGAATAAAAAGGGGCAATTTCCATGGACTCAATAACTGCCTGATTTTAGCCCTCTTCTCCATCACCCAAGTCTTCCTTTTTGCTAAATCAAGAAAGAGTGATCGTGACTCCAATACTCATGTCTTCGGTGTTCTAGGTTTCAAGGAGAGAGAAAGTCAAATTTTCATCACTAACCTCAACTGTAAATGATTGCTTTTTATCTAAACTCCTGTGTTCTTCTTTTATTATGCTTATTGCCAAGTTGTTCATGGGCTTTGATTGAGACATCCTGGGGCTTCAGCACCACCAGCCACAAAGAAAGGAGAAGTAGAACCAGGACAGGTAAAGCAAAACCAGCCAGGCAGTACAGCTGATCCTAAGGGTTTGTTGCTACATAATAAAGTGAAAGTGAAATCGCTCAGTTGTGTCGGACGTGGATGAGGGCAATGTAAGTTACACCCATCAAGAACAGCTCACCCAGGATATTACAACTGCCCACTGGGACAGGGAAAAAGTGCAGTGGGTGGATATATTGGATATTAAATCGGTGGTTTAACATTTCCAGGTGATCAGTACATAAAGATCCATTTACATGGCCAGCAATTTAGAGGATGTGAAAAACCATGCTTCTTGGGAAAAAAAGGTTTGCTAAAGATAGATGAGTGCTAAGAAGTGTCTGTCAAGACACAATGGGAAATAGCAGTACTAGCTAGAGAAAGAAAGGCAGAATCTCCAGCTCAAGAGGCTGGCACTTGTGTTTTGAGTATCTTTATATCTAGAGTCATCAAAAGTACACTGGATTCTGGGTTTGAGCCTGTATCTACTGTATGCTGCCTGCTAAATCAAGAGAGTATCAATAACTAAAACGTACTAGACTTTTTGAAATAGGAGTCAATAACCAGAGGTAGAAACATTGAAAGCATAGTCAGTCATGTATAATAATTACTTATGCACTTAATATATTCCTTATACTACACAGTAAAAATCTTGAGGTCATGAAGACACCTGATTTATACTGAATCCCAGAAGAAGTTTTTGTCAATTATACATTTGTAAGATAAAAGCTCAGAACTGTCATAGTTCCTCTAATAAGAGCCAGGGCTCCTTCAAGAATTTATATCTAGTTTTGTTCTGTAGATACATTTATTCTTGAATTGAATTGATACATCTCTGCCATCTGACATTTCATGGCTGGGCAAAGCACCTTCTCCAGAAAGTGAAAAGACAGTGATAATAAAAAACAGCTTGAGTCCACTGTGAATCAATAACATAGTTTCTGGGCTGTAATTCACTGCTATGGAATAGAAAAGGCATAAAATATGAGCATCAAAAAGCAACACATATTGAGATGTATCATGCCAAACAGAGGAATGAGTGTAAGGAATGATGAGGGCTTCAGTTAGGCTGGTGGTTAAGCAATTTGTTTGTCAAATGCATTCAACACTTTTTACCCCCGAGTGTTTGCTCATGTAGTTCTTTACTGTCTTAGACTCCTCCCACCAGCACTAATATGAAAATTCTGCTGATTCCAGGGTTAGGTGGTCAAATGGTATATTTTATGTGAAACTTTCCCTGATTCCCAACTCCATGAGTGGAATCTCATTGCCCTTTCTTGTAAACCTTATTAATCGCTTGTGGTCCCTGGCCTTAGTATTTGGGTCTCTTCTCTATCAATTTTATGACTGGTAAGTGATCTCATCCAGTCCCAAGAGTTTCAGTGCCACCCATAACTATGGAGTTCCTCTTTTTTTCCTAACCCTAACCTCTCTTTTGATGTAGTCAACTACCTACTTTACATCTATGTGTGCATGAGAAGTGCTTCAGTCATGTCCAACTCGTTGCGACCTATGGACTGTAACCTGCCAGGCTCCTCTGTCCATGGCATTCTCCAGGCAAGAATACTAGAATGGGTTGCCATGCCCTCCTCCAGGGCATCTTCCAAGCTCAGGGATTGAACTGCATCTCTCATGTCTCCTGCATTGGCAGACTGGTTCTTTACTATTAGTGACACCTGGGAAGCCCACACTACATCTATGCTTATATGTGAATAGAAATCTCAAATTTAACATGTGTGAAACAGAACTGTTAAGATTGTCTTCCCAAATTATCTTCTTCCATTGGTCTAAAAATATGAGGACCTATTTCTGATTCTTCTCTTCTTTCACACCACAGATCCAGTATTCTCGAGCTAGTTTCATCAGCTGTCTTACAGATACATCAAGGATCTGATGGAGCATTTTTCACCTTTCCACCACCACCCAAGCCTAAGCCAGTGTCTTCTCCAGCCTGGACTCTGCCAGAGCATCCTCAAAGACCACCCAGTTTCACTCCTTCCCCAGATTTTTTGCACAGAGCCACTGGAATAATTGGTTTAAAATTTAAATTAGATCATTTGATAAATCTGCTCGGACCCTTCCAACACCATCTCATCACACTGAGAACAAAAGTCCAAGTCCTGGGCTTCCCTGGTGGCTCAGTGGTAAAGAATCTGCCTGCCAATGAAGGAGACATGGATTCGATGCCTGACCTGGAAAGCTGTCACATACCAAGGAGCGACTAAGCCTGTGGGCCACAACTATTGAGCCTGTGCCCAGGAGCCGCAACTACTGAAGCCTGAGAACACTAAAGCCCATCTCTGCAGCAAGAGAAGCCACCACACTGGGAAGACTGTGCACCTCAATGAAGGTTTGTCTGTCAATCAGAGAAAAGCCCAAGCAGCAGTGAAGACCCAGCGCAGCCAAAAATAAATGAATAAATTTTTTTTTAAGTCCAAGTCCTTCAACACAGTCTTTAAATCCCCGCATTCTTTTCTCCCAAAAATATCCAACATTCACCCCCCAACCCACTGATCTCCACACATATTTGCCTTTTGCTATTTTTGAACAGTCAGGTTCCTGGCTCCTTGGCACCCTTTACTTAACTGTTCCTCTTCCAGGATGCCTTTCCCTCCTTCCTCCTATGGTCTCTCCCTCATTTCACTGGGTCTCTGTCACACAGCCCCTCTTCTGAGAGGCCTTTCCAGACTTTATTTCCTAAAAGAGTGTCCCTGGCCCACTTTTTGTTCCTTTATCCTAGTTAATTTGTCTCTCTACAATTCATCACTATCTGGCAACATACTGAATATGTGTGTGTGTGTCTGTGTGTGTCTGTGTGTGTCTGTGTGTGCTCAGTCCATTGGATCTTTCAGGCAAGAATACTGAAGTGGGTTGCCATTTCCTCCTGCAGAGAATTGTCCAGACCCAGGGATCAAACCTGGGTCTCCTGCCTTGCAGATGGATTCCTTATCATCTGAGCCATCTAGGGGTCCCTATATTTACATATGCATTATTTTTCCAACTTCTTTGGGGTATTAGTTTCATTAGGGCAAGTTTTTTGCTCTGCTATTATATCCCCACATCCAGAATAGTGACAGGGACAGACAATATGTGCTAAACATAATAATGTCAGGCTATAGCAATTTGTTTGAATCCTATTTAGAATGTTTTTAAATTTTTTTAGTTATTTAATTTTATATTTAATCTTTCCTAGAATACTATATGCTTCTGGAGAGTAGGAAAGCTATACATTTATGCATCCTGTAAAAATCTAGCAGATAACTTTGAATTAATGATACTAAATAAGTATAAAAAAGTAAAAGTGGTAGTTGCTCAGTCACGTCCAACTCTTTGTGACCCCCATGGACTGCAGCCTGCCAGGCTCCTCTGTCCATGGAATTCTCAAGGCAAGGATAATGGAGTAGGTAGCCATTCCCTTTTCCAGGGGATCTTCCCAACACAGGGATTAAACCTGTATCTTCCACACTGCAGGAAGATTCTTTACTGTCTGAGCCTCCAGGGAAGCCCCCACAGAATAAGCATATTTTTACTAAATTCATTAATTCAAGAAGATAAAGTAGTGTTTGGCATTTTAGCATGTTTAGAAAAGTTGAAAGATGATCACTATGGAGCAATTTTTATAGATTATAAGAGAAAAATAAGGCTATCCGAAAACTCAGTCAAGGAATGCCATCCTTTTAACTAAAGTACTTGATTAATGGCTACTATATTAGGCTTCTGGTATAGAAAGGGTTGGAGATGAGGGAAAAGTAAAAACAAAAGATCATTTTAGAGATTATAGCAACAGGCTGGTTGAAAAGTCATGAAACTGAAGCCAGGCACTTGTTAATGAGATTAGAAAGAAAGCAAAAAGCACAAGATGCTCTCTTGTAGAGGGTTAGTTGGTAAACTGGATCATCTTGGGCTTCCCAGGCAACATTAGTTGCAAAGAACCCATCTGTCAATGCAGGAGACATAAGAGATATGAGTTCAATCCCTGGGTTGGGAAGATCCCATGGAAGAGGACAAGGCAGCTCACTCCAGTGTTCTTGCCTGGAAAATCCCATGGACAAAGGAGCCTGATGGGCTACAGTCCATAGGATCACAAAGAGTTGAACCCAACTGAAGCAACTTAGCACAGCACACACACACATTGGATCATCTTGGTCACAAATTAGAAGAAAAGGTCATAGAAAAAAAAAAAAAAGCAAAGCAACTTTAAAATGTTTTGCATAAATAACGGAGAACAGCAATGTCAATAAAAAATAGAGAAACAAAGAGGCAACAATTTAATCAGAAAAATTAATATGATTCAAGAATTTTTAGATCAGAAAAAAAAGGAGTGGAGCATAAAGATAAGAATGGGAGCAAATAAATAAATAATTATTGTGCCAGGGACTAAAATTCCACTTTTTAAATGATGATCCACATTTAAGATATTGCAGTTTGCTTCCATGTCCTGGTTATTGCAAATAGCATGGCAATGAATACTGGGGTGCATGTATCTTCTTGAATTATGATTTCCTCCTAATATATGCCCAGTAGTGAGACTGCTGGATCATATTGTATTTATTCTTAGATTTTTAAGGAACCTCCATCTGTTATCTGTAGTAAATATTCATCAACAGAGGAATGAACAAAGAAAATGTGGTACATATGTACAATGGAGTATTACTCAGTTATAAAGAACAAAATAATGCCATTTGCAACAACATGGATGGACTCAATATGACTATTGAGTGAAGCAAATCAGATAGAGAAAGACAATCACCATATGATATCACTTATATGTGGAATCTTAAAAAAAAAAGCTACAAATGAGCTTATCTATAAAACAGAAATAGAGTTATAGGAAAAAAAACTTATGGCTATGAAGGTGTAAAGGATGCAGGGTAAAATGGGATATTGGGATGGACATATACACCCTGGTGGTGGTTTAGTCACTAAGTCGTGTCCAACTCTTGTGGCCCCATGGACTGTAGCCCTTCAGGCTCCTCTGTCCATGGAATTTCCCAGGCAAGAATATTTTCCTTTTCCATATATACACCACTATATGTAAATTAGATAACTAAGGTACAGCACAAGAAACTTTGCTCAATACTCTGCAATGGCTTATGGGGAAAAGAATCTAAAAATGAGTGAATATATGTATATGCATAACTGACTCATTTTGCTGAACATTATAAATCAACTAGACTTCAATAAAGATACTTTTTAAAAAATTATTCTTTAAAGAGTTCGCCTGAGGACTTTCCTTTTGGGCCAGTGGTTAAGAATCTGCCTGTCAATGCAGGGGACATGTGTTTGATCTCTGGGCCAGGGAGATCACACATGCCACAAAGTAACTGAGCCCATGCACCACAACTACAGAGCCTGTACTCTGGAGCACATACTCTGCAACAGGAGAAGCCACCTCACTGGGATGCCCACTCATCACAAGTAGAGAAAGACCATGTGCATCAACAAGAACCCAACAGAGCCAAAATAAATAAATATTTGTAAAAGTTTACATGATCTCTGATAGATTTCTTTGGACATCAAGAAGATGGCATACACTACAAGAATCAGTGTTGTTGTTATCATTGTTCAGTCACAAAGTCATGTCTGACTCTTTGTGACCCAAGAATTGCAGCACACCAGCCTTCCCTGTCCTTCAGTATCTACTGGAGTGTGCCCAAGTTCACGTCCATTGAATTGGTGATGCCATCCAACCGTCTCATCCTCTGTCACCCTCTGCCCCTCTTGCCTTCAATCTTTCCCAGCATCAGGGTCTTTTCTAATGAGTCAGCTCTTTTCATCAGGTGGCCAGAATACTGGAGCTTCAGCTTCAGCAACAGTCCTTCCAATAAATACTCAGGGTTGATTTCCTTTAAGATTGACTGGTTTGATCTTGTTGTCCAAGGGTGCCGGGGGCCAGTGTGAGGAACTCCGCCCACGGCAAAGGTCATGAGGAAGCAGGCTTGGCATACACAAAGGCGTGATCAAGCCTCAGGAAACCCCCTGTTCCCGAGCATCTACCCCCAAAACCAAGAGTCTGTTTTATGCTCTCACCTACACCTCTGACTTTACGGGGGGCTCTCCCCCATAACCATTTCTCTCGGAGAAGGAGTTAACTTGCAGCTCCAATTGATAAAATTCCTGGGCGTAACAAGAGTGTTTCAGCTTACGAACTCCTTTGAAGGTTATCTAGCCTGCCCGTATTCAGCTCCAGCCAAATGTGATTATTTACAGCCTCGCAACAGCGAGAGGCACGAGATGTTGTAGACTTACTAAAGGCAGATTCTTTGGGGAAGTTAGAATTTATTAGTATAGTGGGTTGATTAGGAATTCTATTGGTGAAAGGATTTCACTTGGGCTGATATTTTGTTGCTAAATCTTCATATTCCCTGCCCTTATAATGAATATAACTAGCATATAAGAGAAATAAGTATTAACCTTTAAGATTAATCATGTTAACCTTGGGTTAGATAAATTCCTTTCTTGATTGTAACTCATTACACCCTTACCCTATAGGAATGCAACTTTATCTGGAGGGTGGTGCCTGGTTTAAGAAAAAAGACCCTTGGAAAAAATGAGTATTTTGGTTATCAGAAAGAGAGTCATGAAGTGTCAGCAGGCCGCATGGCCAGAAGATGATGTAAGCCCCTAAGACCTTTTTTGTATGTAAAGCACCCGATTTTGATAAAGGTCAGGACTGCTGACCCCCGCGTGACTTTGTATTCATCCCTATGTGTAACAAAAGGTATATAAGCAAACCTGAAAATAAAGAAAACGGATCAGTTTCCGGAAAGACTGATTCCCCCATGTCGTTCTTTCTCGTCCTCCGTATTTCTGGCTGAATTCCCATCTGGAGCGCGGGTGCCCACCACGTCTGCTTACTTGCCCCGGCTTTCAAGTCCATGCGAAAAGGTGCCCAAGGAGGGGCACCTTTCGATGTTCAAGTGGCGCCGGTGGCCCAACATAGATGGTGCAAATTCCTTGTCTTGGAATTTTATTGGTATCCCGCATAAACTAAGTTATTCAGCCTCTTTCTCTCCTCTAATATCTCTTACTATTTTCTGGCTGAATTCCCATCTGGCACTTGAGTCCTCACCAAGCCTACTAATTCTGCCTGGGCTTCTAAGATCGGACCGGGGACGCCTCAGTGCCTCCTCTCCTTTGGGAGAACGGAAAGACGCCTGTGGCCTACGTAGGTGGTGATTGGCATTCCATGTAAGCCAAGTTATTCAGCTCCTTTTTTCTGCTAATTTCCTAATCTCTCTCTATCTGTAATTGAATAAGTTCTTTCCTAGTATGCCGACTCTGTCTCCACCTTCGAATCACCCTGGATCCACCGAGGCTGGACCCTGGCACAAGGGACTCTGAAAAGTCTTCTTCAACACCACAGTTCAAAAGCATCAATTCCTTGGTGATCTGCCTTCTTTACGGTCCAACTCTCACTTCCATACATGGCCGTTGGAAAGACCACAGCCTTGACATAAGGACCTTTGTCAGCAAAGTAATGTTTTTGCTTTTTAATACATTGTCTTTGTTTGTTATAGCTTTCATTTCATACCTGCAGTCACCATACACAGTGATTTTAGAGCCCAAGGAAAGAAAATCTGTCATTGCTTCCACCTTTTCCCCTTCTATTTGCCATGAAGTGATGGGGCCAATGTCATGATTTAGTATTTTTAATGCTAAGTTTTCAGCTGGTTTTTTCACTCTCTTCTTTCACCCTCATCAAGAGGCTCTTTTGTTCCTCTTCACTTTCTGCCGTTAGGGTGGTAGTATCATCTGGGTATCTAAGATTGTTGATATTTCTCCCAGCAATTTTAATTCTAGCTTGTAACTCATCCAGCCCAGCATTTTGCTTTATGTGCCCTGCGTATAAATTTAAAAAACAGGGTGACAATATATAGTCTTAATGGACTCCTTTCTCAATTTTGAACAAGTTATTTGTTCCATATGAGGTTCTAACTGTTGCTTCTTGACCCACATACATTTTTCTCAAGAGACAGGGAAAATGGTCTGGTAATACTGCTGAGACCTTTCTTGAAGAGTTGTCCACGGTTTGTTATGATTCACACACTGAAAGACTTTAGTGTAGTCAATGAAACACAAGTAGATGTTTTTCAAAAAGAAAAGAATCAAGAATCAGTAAACAGAATGAAAAGCAGACTGACAAAATTTTATCTTCATAACCAGTCCCCCACCCTTCATAAAGATAAAAATGGCAGTTTAGGCAGGTCACTCATTTTTTAAATTGGTTGTTCTTTTATATTTGTGTTTACAGCAAAGCAACATAGTGTCAGCTGCTAAATTTTCCCCTTGGTAGCTAAATTTGAGAAGTTTTCATCTTCTCTTGCAATATTTTTGTTGATTCATGAGGAAAAAAAATGATTACAAAAATTACCAAATTTACTTTCTCCAGATCCATCACTCAGAAACTATTTACAGACTTAAATAGTAAAAGTTCTTGAAAAAAGCATTTCCTAATATGGTTTGAGCAACTTAAATAAAAGATAAAATGAAAGTCATCTTTCAACCTTGCTACCTCTTATTAACTTTCATGAACCCAACAAACAGTGATATAAATTTCCCCAGTCAGGTATAAATGACCGTACTATACAAGCAAGATGAAACCATCCCTATGACCTGAATATGATCTCAGTTGCATTACAATCAAAGAACATGCTGATAACAGAGCAACAAAGAAGTTTTTTATACCTGGCAAATCAGCACTGACCAACTAGCTCCCAGGTGTTCATACAGCTCCCCAAAAGCCATACTATAATAAAAATCATCTGTATCTGACTCACAGAAACCCTTAATATACAACCCTGGAAACTTTTGGTCACCTTTTGGAGCCTTGTGAAAATACCATCTCAAAATATTTTCAATTAGTTCTTATATAGATGGCAAGTTCAGCTGGGCTTACCTGAATTAAACAAGAATTAAGTTAGACAATTCTCATGAAGAAGATCCCAAAAGTATAACTTGATGGAAAGCTTTTAGAGGCAATTTTTTTACACACACAAAATAAATAAATAAACATGTGGCACTATGATCCCCAGATAAAAGAACAAACAATTTTTAACGTTTAATAATAGCTCTGGGTTCTGATAATCACAATGGTGTGATCACTCACCTAGAGCCAGACATCCTGGAATGTGAAGTCAAGTGGGTCTTAGGAAGCATCACTACAAACAAAGCTAGTGGAGGTGATAAAATTCCATTTGAGCTATTTCAAACCCTGAAAGATGACACCATGAAAGTGCTACATTCAGTATGCCAGCAAATATGGAAAACTCAGCAGTGGCCACAGGAATGGAAAAGGTCAGTTTTCATTCCAATCCCAAAGAAAGGCAATGTCAAAGAATGCTCAAACTACCACACAACTGCACTCATCTCACATGCTAGTAAAGTAATGCTCAAAATTCTCCAAGCCAGACTTCAGCAATACGTGAACCGTGAACTTCCAGATATTCAAACTGGTTTTAGTAAAGGCAGAGGAATCAGAGATCAAATTGCTAACATTCACTGGATCATCAAAAAGCAAGAGAGTTCCAGAAAAACATCTATTTCTGTTTTATTGACAATGCCAAAGCCTTTGACTGTGTGGATCACAATAAACTGTGGAAAATTCTGAAAGAGATGGGAATACCAGACCACCTGACCTGCCTCTTGAGAAACCTGCATGCAGATTAGGAAGCAACAGTTAGAGCTCACATGGAACAACAGACTTGTTCCAAATAGGAAAAGGAGTATGTCAAGGCTATCTATTGTCACCTTGCTTATTTAACTTATCTGCAGAGTACATCATGAGAAATGCTGGACTGGAAGAAGCACAAACTAGAATCAAGATTGCCGGGAGAAATATCAATCACCTCAGATATGCAGATGACACCACCCTTGTGGCAGAAAGTGAGGAGGACCTAAAGAGCCTCTTGATGAAAGTGAAAGAGGAGACTAAGAAAGCTGGCTTAAGGCTCAACATTCAGAAAACAAAGATCATGGCATCTGGTCCCATCACTTCATGGCAGATAGACGGAGAAACAGTGGAAACAGTGGCTGAGTATATTTTTGGGGGCTCCAAAAGCACTGCAGATGGTGATTGAAGGCCATGAAATTGAAAGACACTTACTCCTTGGAAGGAAAGTTATGACCAACCTAGATAGTAGTATATTCAAAAACACAGACATTACTTTGCCAACAAAGGTCCATCTAGTCAAGGCTATGGTTTTTCCAGTGGTCATGTATGGATGTGAGAGTTGGACTATAAAGAAAGTTGAGCACCGAAGAATTGATGCTTTTGAACTGTGGTGTTGGAGAACACTCTTGAGAGTCTCTTGGACTGCAAGGAGATCCAACCAGTCCATTCTAAAGGAGCTCAGTCCTGGGTGTTCATTGCAAGGACTGATATTGATGCTGAAACTCCAACACTTTGGCTACTGGATGCGAAGAGCTGACTCATTTGAAAAGACCCTGATGCTGTGAAAGATTGAGGGCAGGAGGAGAAGTGGATGACGGAGGGTGAGATGGTTCGATGGCATTATCGACTTGATGGACATGGGTTTGGGTGAACTCCGGGAGGTGGTTATGGACAGGGAGGTCTGGCGTACTGTGGTCCATGGGGTTGCAAAGAGTCAGACACAACTGAGCGACTGAAGTAACTGACTGACTGGGTTCTGAAATTAAGCCCAGTAGGAAATAAGTGTGATGGATTCTAAAGGCATTGCACAACCTTTTATAAGTTTCAGTTGGCATATTTCTTTGTAACCTACAACATTTTTATGTAACTGAAAACACAGCATGAAGGCATATGGAAACACTTTGGAGTGCCATTAGGTTCAGTTCAGTTCAGTTCAGTTCATTCACTCAGTCATGTCTGACTCTTTGCGACCCCATGAATTGCAGCACGCCAGGCCTCCTTGTCCATCACCATCTCCCGGAGTTCACTCAAACTCACATCCATTGAGTCAGTAATGCCATCCAGCCATCTCATCCTCGGTCGTCCCCTTCTCCTCCTGCCCCCAATCCCTCCCAGCATCAGAGTCTTTTCCAATGAGTCAACTCTTCACATGAGGTGGCCAAAGTACTGGAGTTTCAGCTTTAGCATCATTCTTTCCAAACAACACCCAGGGCTGATCTCCTTTACAATGGACTGGTTGGATCTCCTTGCAGTCCAAGGGACTCTCAAGAGTCTTCTCCAACACCACAGTTCAAAGGCATCAATTCTTCAGCCCAACTCTCACATCCATACATGACCACTGGAAAAACCATAGCCTTGACTGGACGGACCTTAGTCGGCAAGGGAATGTCTCTGCTTTTGAATATACTATCTAGGTTGGTCATAACTTTCCTTCCAAGGAGTAAGCGTCTTTTAATTTCATGGCTGCAGTCACATCTGCAGTGATTTTGGAGCCAAAAAAAATAAAGTCTGACACTGTTTCTACTGTTTCCCCATCTATTCGCCATGAAGTGATGGGGCCATGATCTTTGTTTTCTGAATGTTAAGCTTTAAGCCAACTTTTTCACTCTCCTCTTTCACTTTCATCAAGAGGCTCTTTAGTTCCTCTTCACTTTCTGCCATAAGGGTGGTGTCATCTGCATATCTGAGGTTATTGATGTTTCTCCCAGCAATCTTGATTCCAGCTTGTGTTTCTTCCAGTCCAGCGTTTCTCACGATGTACACTGCATAGAAGTTAAATAAGCAGGGTGACAATAGACAGCTTTGATGCACTCCTTTTTGTATTTGAAATTGGTCTGTTGTTCCATGTCCAGTTCTAACTGTTGCCTCCTGGCCTGCATACAGATTTCTCAAGAGGCAGGTCAGGTGGTCTGGTATTCCCATCTCTTTCAGAATTTTCTACAGTTTATTGTGATCCACACAGTCAAAGGCTTTGGCATAGTCAATAAAGCAGAAATAGATGTTTTTCTGGAACTCTCTTGCTTTTTCGATGATCCAGCAGATATTGGCAATTTGATCTGTGCTTCCTCTGGAGTGCCATTAAATGCACTGATTTTTTTTTTTTTTTTTTGCCACACGACATGGCTTGTAGGATCTTATTTCTCTGACCAGGAATTGAACCCAGGACCACAAGAGTGAGAAAGTGCCAATTCATAACCACTAGTCCACCAGGTAATTCTCTATTAAATGTTTTTACAAATCTTCCTGTTCCTGAGATTTCCTCTTGCTTCACTTAATTAAGAATTCTAACATGAAAAACATGAAATTCTTACATGAAAAACTCTGATGATTTCTAGAAACTCTAGTGCTAGGGATCTGGTGGTGGTGCCAGAAAGTGATGTTATGTTAAACAAGAATTTATTAGTTGTATTACAAATTCCAGGCAATTTCAAAGATGCTAAATACACAGAGTGAATAAGACAAAATAAATTATATTTCCTTAAGGAGCTTACATTCTATTGATAAAGATAGAATAAGTTATGTAGGATATCTGTACATAAGGTGATGATAAGCACTATGGGATTTCTTTGGAAGGAATGATGCTAAAGCTGAAACTCTAGTACTTTGGCCACCTCATGCAGAGTTGACTCATTGGAAAAGACTTTGATGCTGGGAGGGATTGGGGGCAGAAGGAGAAGGGGACGACCGAGGATGAGATGGCTGGATGGCATCACTGACTCGATGGACTCAAGTCTGAGTGAACTCCAGGAGTTGATGATGGACAGGGAGGCCTGGCATGCTGCGATTCATGGGGTCACAAAGAGTCGGATATGACTAAGTGACTGAACTGAACTGAAGCGCTATGGAGAAAATCAAACCTGGAAATAGAGAAAGAGTACTGGGGAGAGAAGGAAGTTTGCTGTTTTAAGTAAAATGTCCATGGGAATGTTCACTGGAAAGGTGAGCTGAACAAAGTTGAAATCATGTAGATATCTGGGGAAAAGCATCCCAGGCTGAGGGAAAGCAAGTGCAATGTCCTGAGATAGGACACTGGATGGGATGACTAAGAGAAGGAAAGAATCAGTGGAAAGTTTTGGGAATAAGCAGAGTATGAGAAGAATAAAAGACGAGGGTCTTATAAGCCAAAAGATGTTGGCTTTTATTCTGAGTTAGATGGTTAGGAGAGGTGCAGTTTGATTGATGTTTTCAAGAAGCACTTTGGTTACTTGCTAAGAATAGGCAAGAAGCAAAGGCAGGGATAAGAACACTTAGAATGCTACTGATATGAGAGAATAGGGCAGCTTGTACCAGGAAGTCAGCAATGGAGGTGGTAAGATTTAGTCATATTCTAAATATTTTGAATATGTGCCTGGGTCCAGCCCCCGCAGGATCCAGGGAAACCCGAAGGCGAAACGGCGTCGGCAATTGCGATTGATTTAGAGAGAGAGATAATAAGGAAAAATGTTGAAGATAGGAAAATAGAGGAGAGAAGAAAAGAGGCTGATGTTCCTTGGTTTATACAGAAAATCAATAAAGTCTCAAGACAAGAGACTTGCACCGTCTACATGAGGCTACAGGTGCCCTCCCAGTCTCCCGTGGGAGTGAAGACGCAGGACGCCTTTCCGTTCAGGTCTTAGAAATCCAGGCAAATAAGTAGACACTGCGGACTTCTGTACTCCAGATGGGAACCAGCCAGAAAGAGAGAGTAAGAGGAGGAGAAAATGATTGACATGGGGGAGATCAAGCTGCTTCGATGAGCGAGATCCCCAAGCTTTATTTTTCAAAAGGTGCTTATATACCTATTTTGTACATAGAGGGAAATGAAAGATGCAAGGTCATACAGAGTCAGCCCAACATTCCCAGCAGTTCTGCCCTTATCAGAACCAGTATTTTTTTGCATACCTTTTCCACAAAGGGTGTTGTGTACAGTATCTTCTGGCCTTGGAGGCCTGTGAACATTTTAGGACCCTCTTTTGATAAAGGCTGCTCAACAATAAAACTTATTTTCCCTCAAAGTGCTTTTTCTTTATAATTCTAATCTGTGCAGCCTCAGAAAATGCCAAACAGAGTTACATTTTTCACAGAGCATAGGTGCAGTGAGTTACAAGAAAGAACCAATTAGCTCAAAAGTCTGATATGGTTAAATTCAAGGCTACACTTGTTTTTCTTACATTCTCACTATGTTAACTAATGCATTCCCAGGTGCACAGTGGATAAGAGATATGGGAACTTAGCAACAAGCATTGGCCCAATAATGAAATCCTACATCAGTACTACTCTAATAACTTTTAACTCTTTGAAAGACTCTATGTTTTAGGATTTCCATGCCTCTCACAGTTGGTGAAAATCATGAAATAGCAAAACAGACAGATTTTGGTTTGGGGGTAGATGCCCAAGAACGCCTCAGGAGCCCCTTGAACTCTGAAGCCTTGCTTAACAGTTCTCTTCCACATGACTTTGTCATGGGTAGGATCTCCCATGGTGGCTCCCAGCAAATATGGATACAAAGTGTTTGGTGACAAATTAGATGTGAAATATAAAAGAGAAGAGTCAAGGACTCCAAAGCTTTTGACCTAGAGAACTGGGAGACTGGAGTTGCCATTTACCAAAAGTAAAATCAAGTTCAAGAGCAGAGAGGAAAATAGGAGTTTGGACTGGACATACTAAGTTTTCCATAACTGTTGATATTGAAAAAGACATCCAAGTGGAAGATATAATACTGGTTCTCATAGGAATTAAAATGGTCTTTAAAGAGGACCTGGGTGAAAGCAAAAGACAAAGAGAAGAGGTCTTACTAGTGAGCCCTGGAACACGTCACCTTTCAAAGGTTGGAGAAAAGAGAAGGGACAAGTGAAAAAAGTTGAAAACAATGATCAATGAGTTATAAGGGAAAATGCAAGCGTGGATTGATTCACTGAAGCCAGATGAAGAAAAAAGTTCAAGTTAGCAGCAGATGAACTGTCTAAAGATATTGATGGGTTAAAATGAAGGTCACTGGATTTAGCACTGTAAAGTCATTGGTGAACTTTACAAGAAAATTCCAGTGGATTGTGAGAGGGTGAATTGTTCAGGAGAAAGTTGTTGTTTACTCACTCAGTCATATCCAACTCTTTGTGACCTCAAGGACTGCAGCACATCAGGCTTCTCTGTCCTTCACCATCTTCCAGAGTTTTCTCAAACTCATGTCCATTGAGTCAGTGATGCCATCCAAACATCTCATCCTCTGTCAACCTCTTTTCCTGCCCTCAAGCTTTCTCAGCAGCAGGGTCTTTTCCAATGAGTCAGTTCTTACCATCATGTGGCCAAAGTATAGAATCTTCAGCTTCAGCATCAGCACTTCCAATAAATGTTTAACATCTCTCCAAAGGATTCTAATGAAGACTGTTTAAGAACCATTATTCTTGGCACATCTTTTTGATTGTCATCCTCCAAGCAGTCTTTCAGTTCTGAGGGTTTAATGCAGGGAACAAAGGAATAGTAAGAAGTCAGCTCAGGAGGTAATGCATTGGGACAGGGTCTCTCATAAAAGAAGGACATTTTTCTCAGTAAATTCTCATGGGTCCATCTTAAACAAGCTTGTGATTATCTAAACTGCTCTTAACAACTGTTCCTCATCCCTCCTCATATCTTTCAAACCTAACTTAAAATGCTAAGTCATGGGCTGAGACCACCTATCTATCCATACTATTGTATCTCTCCATACTACTGATAGAGAGTAATTTGTCTTCATACCAGTCATTTGAGTAGAAACCAGAACACATAAGTAAGGCACTCTTGTGGTGTTATGAGGCTGTATATAAATGGCATGCTTCATTTCCTGTTTCTATCTTACTTTAAACGCATTACTCTAACTGCTTCTAACCCCTTTAGCCTGTTGTTTTCTATTCTTATTTTCTTTTTCTGTCTACATTTATTTTTATGCTTCTTTACCTTTCTATTCATTTTGTTGTGTCTTTCACTTTTCTTGTCACTTGGGCAACAGGTAGAAGGGAGAGAATGGAAAAGGATATATATTCTAGGGATGCAACATCCTGGAAGGTCCTTATCATGATTTAGAAAGCATTTCAAAGTAAAAGGAGGGTCTAGAATTATGTATCAGAGCAAAAAGGCCAAAAAATATATTATAGTGCAGGTGCATCATTTACTCAAGAAGAAGAAACTAAAGAAGTTAAAATTACATATGTCATATGTTTATACAAGTTTTAAATGTACAGTCTGCTTATTCAATAGAGATTATCACCTGGCTCTTTAAAAATTGTAATGATGTTCCTCTACATTTTAAGGTGCTGGCATTCTCCTGGAAGAGCAATTTATAATGCATTCACAGTAATCACAGTAATGCACACAACTGTAATCAGTGTATAATCAGCAATGAGGCTTTTAGATCCAGTGAATAGGTAAAATGCATTGTTTAAAAGAAATTATTTGATAAAGAGAAAAAAAATGCATTACCATTTACAATACCTAGCTCTCAGTCCTATACACATAGTAATTTAGTACTTATTAAATATTAGTAAACTAACAGAGCTTTATAAAAATTCTTGAATTTAGATTTTAAAACTTTAAGAATCTCTTTTAACTTGACATCATCACATCGCTATGGTAATCAGACTGTTCTCAAAACCAGTAAGACTTTGGGCAAAATTGCTAGAGAACTGTAATATCATGTAACTCATTAAAATAAATTTATTAAATGTATTAATTGTATATCAGGAATCCTAGATAAAAGTGACTTAGGATGAATCCTAACGATATAAAATTAGTCCTAGGAGACAACAAAAAAACATAGATAATTGAGTTTCACAGAAGAAATTGTCTTCATGATTCCAATTGAGGTAATTGTTTCATCCTTTGCCAACACTATCAGGAAATTCAAGTGAATTTGTGAAGAGAATTGTAGCTAATCGACTATGAATTATAAAATATTAGTTCTTTTTTTTCCACTTATGATAAATTGATCAATATTTTAACTATGAATGACTTTTATAATTTAGGTCTCCATAAAAATGCTGAAGATTTTGGAGCTATTTCAATTTAAGCATTAAATGAATTAACTCATTACCTTACTTTTTATCCATGTAAAGTTATTGTGTCCAATAAAAAATACCTCATGTCTAATGAAAACATTCCTACAATGGGTATCTTGAACACATTCAATTATATATTCTCAATTGCTACTTATTGCTTAAACATCTATATCCCTGGTATATTGTGAGTTTCCTGAGAATAAAGCTTATTCAAATATTTTTCTCCAGTATCTAGGACAGTGACCACACCTGGGAGATAGTTGATAAATATTTGTATATCAGATTTCTTAATCTCTTAGCAGAAAAGGACTATAGTGTTTTAAATTTTGTTTTCCAAATATGGAATACAGAAAGCCATCATCTATAAATCATTCTCCTCAGTGGGTAATCCTAGAGCAGGGCCCCAATCTCTGGTCCACAATGGCACCCCACTCCAGTACTCTTGCCTGGAAAATCCCATGGATGGAGGAGCCTGGTAGGCTGCAGTCCATGGGGTCGCAAAGAGTTGGACAGGACTGAGCGACTTTACTTTGACTTTTCACTTTCATGCATTGGAGAAGGAAATGGCAATCCACTCCAGTATTCTTGCCTAGAGAATCCTAGGGATGGGGTCGCACAGAGTCGGACACGACTGAAGTGACTTAGCAGCAGAATGTTTCTAGCGATTTCATTTGACCTGTAAGACTGCTTTTTAAAACACTGTAGTTAGGCAGGCGGCATCCTACAGCGGTAGCAATGGGAGAAGAGAGCTCCTATTTTATTCTATGACTGCTTCACACTCTGTGCCACAACATAAATCCTGTATGCCTTCAAGTTTATGAGTCTTACCTCCTGCAGTCCAGAATTTTAGAATTGAAAGAACCACAGTAATATATTTACCAAGCTTAGAGTCTAAATGGGGTCGCACAGAGTCGGACACGACTGAAGTGACTTAGCAGCAGAATGTTTCTAGCGATTTCATTTGACCTGTAAGACTGCTTTTTAAAACACTGTAGTTAGGCAGGCGGCATCCTACAGCGGTAGCAATGGGAGAAGAGAGCTCCTATTTTATTCTATGACTGCTTCACACTCTGTGCCACAACATAAATCCTGTATGCCTTCAAGTTTATGAGTCTTACCTCCTGCAGTCCAGAATTTTAGAATTGAAAGAACCACAGTAATATATTTACCAAGCTTAGAGTCTAAAGTATCTGTGTGATTCTATAAGAATGTGTGGCATATATTACTTTTTTTTTTTTTTGGTAGTACTCAAATTTTATTTTTTTTTTTACTTTATTTTACTTTACAATACTGTATTGGTTTTGCCATACATCAATGTGAATCTGCCACATATATTACTTTTGAAAAAGTCATTGCATTTTTTATTGCTGTGTAACAAATTACCACAAATGAAGTAATTTCAGGTGGCACAATTTCTGTATGGGGCAGGAGTTAGGATCAGTTTAACTGGATCCTTTGATGAGGCTCAAATAAGGTGGCAATCTAGATGTCATCTGGGCTATATTCCTTTCTGGAGTTTGAAGTCTTCCTCCAGGCTCACATGATTGTTGTCAGAATTCAGTTCCTCAAGGTTGTAGGACTGAGGTCCCTTTCTTGCTGGCTATAAGTCATCTGCTGCTCAAGGCCCTTTAGAGAACCAGAGTTCCTGGCCATATGACTCTCCTACAGGCCATCTCACAACATACCACTTNACTCGTGGCTGATTCATGTCAATGTGTAACAAAACGAATACAGTATTGTAAAGCAAAACAAACTAAAAAATAAAAATTAATTAAAAAAAATAAATAAAAGAAATTTATCTGATTAAGTCAAGCCCATTTAGGATGATCTTCCTATGCATTAACTCAAAATCAACTGACTTAATTATACTTGCAGAGTCCCTCACCTTTGCCATGTAACATAACTTAGTTAAAACTGTGACATCCCATAACTGTGACTCAGAGGAAGACCAGAAATCTTTGGGACCATCTTATAATTCTGACTACTGCAATGATACATATCTCTCAGGCAGTCTTCTTTTCAAGCATGAAAAAGTGTATTGACATATATGTTGTGTGCTGTACTTAGCCACTCAGCTGTGTCCAGGTCTTTGAATTCCAATGGACTGTAGCTTGCAAGGCTCCTCTGTCCCTGGGGGTTTTCCAGGCAAAAATACTGGAGTTGCTTGCCATGCTCTCCTTCATGGGATCTTCCCAACCCAGGGATGGAACCCAGATCTCACACATTTCAGGTGGATTCTTTACCACTGAGCCACCAGGGAAACCCAAGAATACTGGAGTAGGTAGTCTATCCCTTCTCCAGGGGAACCTCATGACCCAGGAATCAAACCAGGATCTCCACTGCAGTTCCTTATCAGCTAAGCTACCAGGGAAATCCATATGTGTGTACAGTGCATATTTACATAGTATATAAAAAATACAATGCATACTGTATTCAGTTAGTTCAGTTTCTCAGTCATGTCTGACTCTGTAATTCCATGGACTGCAACATGCCAGACCCCTGTCCATCACCAACTCCAAAAGTTTACTCAAACTCATGTCTATTGAGTCAGTGATGCCATCCAACCACCTCATACACTGAGATGTTGTCCCCATCTCCTCCTGCCCTCAATCTTTCCCAGCATCAAGGTCTTTTCAAATGAGTCATATGTGTGTACAGTGCATATTTACATAGTATATAAAAAATACAATGCATACTGTATTCAGTTAGTTCAGTTTCTCAGTCATGTCTGACTCTGTAATTCCATGGACTGCAACATGCCAGACCCCTGTCCATCACCAACTCCAAAAGTTTACTCAAACTCATGTCTATTGAGTCAGTGATGCCATCCAACCACCTCATACACTGAGATGTTGTCCCCATCTCCTCCTGCCCTCAATCTTTCCCAGCATCAAGGTCTTTTCAAATGAGTCAGCTCTTCGCATCAAGTGGCAAAAGTATAGGAGTTTCAGCTTCAACATCAGTCCTTGCAATGAACACCCAGGACTGATCTCCTTTAGGATGGACTTATTGGATCTCCTTGCAGTCCAAGGGACTCTCAAGAGTCTTCTCCAGCACCACAGTTCAAAAGCATCAATTCTTTGGAGCTCAGCTTTCTTTATAGTCCAACTCTCACAGCCATACATGACCACTGGAAAAACCATAGCCTTGACTAGACAGACCTTTGTTGATAATGTATCTGCTTTTAATGTGCTGTCTAGGTTGTTCATAAATTTCCTTCCAAGGAGTAAGTGTCTTTTAATTTCATGGCTGCAATTACCATCTGCAGTCAAAGGCTTTGGCATAGTCAGTACAGCAGAAATAGATGTTTTTCTGGAACTCTCTTGCTTTTTCGATAATAGAGCAGATGTTGGCAATTTGATCTCTGGTTCCTCTGCCTTTACTAAAATCAGCTTGAAGGTCTCAAAGTTCATGGTTCACGTATTGCTGAAGCCTGGCTTGGAGAATTTTGAGCATTACTTTACTAGCATGTGAGATGAGTGCAGTTGTGTGGTAGTTTGAGCATTCTTTGGCATTGCCCTTCTTTGGGATTGGAATGAAAACTGA
>SJXQ01006888.1:253770-365236 GCA_006408695.1 Aepyceros melampus | reverse complement strand
TCTCCTGTACAATGTCACGAACCTCATTCCATAGTTCATCAGGCACTCTGTCTATCAGATCTAGTCCCTTAAATCTATTTCTCACTTCCACTGTATATTCATAAGGGATTTGATTTAGGTCATATCTGAATGGTCCTAGTGGTTTTCCCCAGTTTCTTCAATCTAAGTCAGAATTTGGCAATGAGTTCATGATCTGAGCCACAGTCCACTCCCAGTCTTGTTTTTGCTGACTATGTAGATCATTTTTGGCTGCAAAGAATATAATCAGTCTGATTTTGGAGTTGAACATCTGGTGAGGTCCATGTGTAGAGTCTTCTCTTATGCTGTTGGAAGAGGGTGTTTGCTATGACCAGTGCGTTCTTTTGGCAAAACTCTATTAGTCTTTGCCCTGTTTCATTCTATACTCCAAGGCCAAATTTGCCTGTTTCTCCAGGTGTTTCTTGACTTTCTACTTTTGCATTCTAGTCCCCTATAATGAAAAGGACATCTTTTTACTTAATACATAATACATACTGTATTAGTACTTAATACATACTGTATTTGTTTCACTTACAAATGTTACATGTATTTTTATATACATATATATGTAGGTATACATATGTAGATATATATACATATATTTCCCCTTTTATTTCTCTTGTCTTTTTCTTCTTTCTCCTCTCCTTCCTCTCCTGCTTTATTTCTTTTTTATCAATTAAATACAAATTAGGGTTAATTTAGATACTTTCCAAATAATTTACATAATTTCCAAAAAGTAAGAGACTATCATGATTATGAGAAATTGGGCTGAGGTTTTTAATTTCATTCATGAGAGCATTTTGTGGAACAATGTGGTAGGCAGTATGTTTCCATGCTATAAATGAGATAAAGTTTACTTTAGACATTAGGGAGCTCTCTAGAAAAGAAGCCAATGCATCCTTTTAATTAAATGTGATTATATGAAAGAAAATACACCATCTGTAAACCAAGTTCCTCAGAGAAATTAGGGACATTTTAGAGAATTCACAATAAAGTAAAATAAAGTTTGATAGAACTAATTCTCTCATTTGTTCAATAAAAACAATTCCTGTTTTAAGGTGGTTTAGTCACTAAGTCATCTCCTACTCTTGCGACCCCATGTACTATAGACTGCCAGACTCCTCTGTCCATGGGATTTTCCAGGCAAGAATACTACAATGCATCCTTTTAATTAAATGTGATTATATGAAAGAAAATACACCATCTGTAAACCAAGTTCCTCAGAGAAATTAGGGACATTTTAGAGAATTCACAATAAAGTAAAATAAAGTTTGATAGAACTAATTCTCTCATTTGTTCAATAAAAACAATTCCTATTTTAAGGTGGTTTAGTCACTAAGTCATCTCCTACTCTTGCGACCCCATGTACTATAGACTGCCAGACTCCTCTGTCCATGGGATTTTCCAGGCAAGAATACTGGGGTGCATTGCCATTTCCTTCTCCAGGGGATCTTCCTGACCCTCAAGAATAGAACCTAGGTCTCCTGCATTGCAGTCAGATATTTTAGAAAATGAGCTATGAAGGAAGTCTGTTTTAAGAAACTATATTAAAATGATTTTATTTAATGTATTTATCTAATAGATTTTCTCAAATTTGCAAGGCTCAAAAAGATAAAATGAGTAAGAAAGTGAACCATGAGATTTTGTTATCTAATCAGACATTCAAACATCATTTTATTTGTAATATTCATGAATAGGAATTAAAGGGAATATTTTGCATTATTCTTACCTTGAAATGGCAAAAAACCAAAAGTGTACATCATAAACTGGGAAACTGAAGGGTCTAATAGAAGGAGAATCACCCAGAGAGTCTAAAGTTTTGGTTAAAGGCTCATTTACTATTAACTAGTTCTGTCATCTTGGACAAGGTATTATTTTCTTTGCATGTGAATTATGAATATTAGCAACTTCTCTGTCCATTTCTCAGAGTTATTGCAATTAGCCACTATGACTTAATGAATAGAGCCTGAAGTACATTTCATTGGATATTGGTATAGCTTTTGCTTTACCAATTTCTAGTTATGTGGATCTGGGTGAGTCATTTATCTAATCTTTACCCAAATTCCTTCCTGTGGAAAAGAATCCTAAGTCTCATAGGATGTCTTAAGGATTTAACAATTTCTGTAAACAAAGTAGAAAATCTGTAAATTAGAATTATTAACTTAAAATATCATAAATGTAAAATATACTGATTAATAACCTATATGTACAATGAGCTCCCAAGTAGAGCAAAGGATGACTAATAGAATTTATTCTGCATGTGCAGAGAAGACGGACTTTCCCATTCTCCTACAAACTTCATTTCTTTATTTCAGATCCAAATGCATGTAGTAAGAAAGATCGAGCAGTGGTTAGAAATTATTCTGTGATCAGCAAGGAACTCTATTCAATATCTTGTGATAAACCATAATGGAAAATAATTTTTTTAAGTAATATAAATATAAACCTATATATATAACTGAATCACTTTGCTGTACACCTGAAACTAATATGATATTTAAATCATCTATACTTCTTTAAAAAATAAGGAAAAATAGTAATAATTCTATATTTATGGAGTTTGGAATTAACATTTTATCATTGTTTATAGTGCTTGGGTCAACTTTTTGCCCATAAAACAATTTTCAATGTGTTGTGACTTATTTATTCTTTCTAGATCATTATCATACTAGGTCTAAGAGAAGGAAGATTTGTCTATGCCTTTATATTTTATACGCTATAAAGTATAAAGAGTGCTGTTTAGCAAGAAGGAAACACAAAATGGCTTCAGAAAAATCATTTAGATAGTGATCATAGTGATCCTGTTAACTCTGAGAGATAACAGAAAACATGTGAATATCCTGGTAACAAAGAGAAATAAATTAATTCTGACTCCACATTTTTTAACTGAGTGGGGGAACCGTTTTAGTCCAAAGTAGTCTGCATATTTTCATCATGGAAATTTTTGCTATAAAACCTTCATTGAAATTCTCTCTTGAAATCTAAATTGCTTCTAAAGAAGATTAACGATATCTCCTCTCTTATATTTCCACTACCCGGTTTTCAGTGAAAACAAAACTCAGGCTCAGTTCTACCACATATACTGCCATTTGTAAGTCAAATCCATATTAATAAGGAGGTACAAAACCCTTCATACAACCTGTTCCTGTCAAACTGATGAAGCCTCAGTTCTTTGTTTTTTGAGATTAAGGAAATACTTTTTACTTTTTGCATAAAAGATATTCCTGCTCAACAATACTTTGTTGAGCAAGAGTCAATTGGTTTAATATTTGACAGAGCCAACCAACATATTCTAATGTTCATAAGCATTCAAAAGTAGGATGATTGCATTAGAATCATGCCTCAAGTGGCATTCCAAAATGTGACTAGTAAAAAGCCTCCCTGATTATTATTCTATACAAGCAGTGATGGGAAGTCTAATGTCAATTGTGTTAGTCTTAGTTGCTCAGCTGTGTAGGACTTTTTGTGACACCATGGACTATAGCCCACCGAGCTCCTCTATCCATGGAATTCTCCAGGCAAGAGTACTGGAGTGGGTAGCCATTCCCTCCTCCAGGGGATCTTCCTGACTCAGAGATTGAAACCACGTCTCCCTCATTTCAGGCAGATTCTGTATTGTCTGAGCCACCAGGAAAGCCCCCTAACATAGTTTACCAATCTGTATATATTGAATGCAACTAAATCCACACATAATTTATTCACATAGCCATTGCACTCATTAAAAAGCCAGTAAGTTCATCCATGAAAATCCTCTTCTAACATCATTTGCAAAGCATCTGGTTTTTTATCAGAGATAATTAGAGTTGAAGCATTTGTAGCTACCTTTCAGTTAAATATTATCACCCTTCATATGTGTAAAGCATTTCCTGTTAGGAAAACTAACTGCTTCTTGGATAAAGTTGAATATGGAATGTGTGTGTGTGTGTATCCTGTTTCCTATGATGAAATGTTTAAAGCATATTTCTATATCACAAGACTTAGAAGTATGAATTGTCTATAAATTTTAGACCATTGCATCAACTGCCTACTGAACACAATAGCTTTCTAATTGGTTCCCATTACTATCCTTTGCCCCCTATAGTCTATTATCAATACCGCAGACAAACAGACAGAATGACCCTGATTCCTTTCAATAGGAATTGAGAGCTGCTCATAGCACAGGTCAGATTCTGTCATCCCTGTGCTCAAAATCTTTCAGTGACTTCTCATCTCACAGGAAGAAAAAATGAACCCTCAAGACCAAATCCTCAAGTCCTCTGACCTCTCATTTTCCTTGTTTCCCTGCTCATTGCAATGAAGCCTCAGTGCCCCCTTAAAGTGCCCCCTCAGTCACATCAAGCATGCTTCCATCTCAAGGCTGATGGCTATGAAGCCACTCTGTCAGTTCTCATTCTCTAGATAAACATGTGGCTTGCTCCTTCACCTCCTTACAGAATTTGTGCTGTCAATAGTCTTCTGTTGCTGCTGTAACACATCACCAAAAACTGTGGGTCTTAAAACAAAAAATGATACCTATTCTCTTGCAGTTCTGGAAGGCAGAAATTCCAAGTTAATGGGCCAAAGTCAAGGTATTGGCAGAGACACACCCCTAAAGTCTTTGGGGAGAAGCCCTTTTTTGCCACTCCCAGTTTCTGATGGAAGCTAGATCTGTGTGTACTTCAAAGCTCTTCCTCCTGAGACATACTGCCTGCTCTCTGCCTGTGAAGAATCTTCTCTGTTTCTCTCCTACAGAGACCAGTTTTAACATTAAGGGTCCACTGGATAATCCAGGATAAACTCCCCATCTTTAAATCTTTAGTTTACTCTTGTCAGGGAAGACTTTGCCATGTAAGGTGACATCTACATGTTCTGGAGATTAAAACTCAATATCTTTGGGGGGAAGTCATTTGTTAACCATAGCCCTCTTCTCATATGTCCACACTTGAAATTCCCACCCCTTTCCCAAAGCACCTCTTCCTTTTTCTCTGCCTTTTCTCACAGAACTTCTCATCTGATCACACTTCATATATTTACTCCTTTATTTCTCACAGCATTTGGTTCTTTCAGCTAAAACCTAAGCACTGTGAGGGCAGACTTAGTATCACTATTGACTGCTTTTTACCCAGCCCATAAATAATGTCTGCCACAAAGTGGGTCTTTCAGTAATATTTTCAAGTACATGAATGGAAAATGTGTTTAGTGAGTTGAAAGTCATCCCTCCCCCAAAATTTTTCCATGTCTTAATCCCAAGAACTTGTGACCATTATGGACAAAGAATGAACAGTACATTATAACTAAAAAATATATGAATAAAGATCTTGAAAAGAGGAGTTTAATCTGGGCAATCAAAGTGAGTCCTACATGAATCACAAGTAAACTTATAAGAGAGGGGCAGAGGGAGAACAGAGAGAGATGTATCAAGAAAACATACAAAAGAGACATAGTCAGAATGGCTGTGATCCAAAAGTCTACAAACAATAAATGCTGGAGAGGGTGTGGAGAAAAGGGAACCCTCTTACACTGTTGGTGGGAATGCAAACTAGTACAACCATGATGGAGAACAGTGTGGAGATTCATTTAAAAATTGCAAATAGAACTGCCTTATGACCCAGCAATCCCACTGCTGGGCATACACACCGAGGAAACCAGATTTGAGAGACATGTGTACCCCAATGTTCATCGCAGCACTCTTTATAATAGCCAGGACATGGAAACAACCTAGATGTCCATCCGCAGATGAATGGATANAAAAAAAAAAAAAAGAGGAAGCACTGTGACCATGGAGATAATCAGAGTGATGCAACCATAAATCAAGAAGTGCCAACAGCATGAGAGGCTGAATGAAAAGGAATGAATTCCCACTGGAACCTTCAAGTGTGGCCCTCCTGATACCTTGACTAAGATTTCTGGCCTCCAGAAGAATAAGAGGATAAACGTATGTCATTTTAAAATTCTGTCTTATAGTTATTTGTTACAGCCATTGCCCAAAATTAATACAATGTGGGTGTTCTAATAGCTTCTAATAATGCATTTGATTGCTACAGGAAGAAAGAATATAAACTGCTATATTTACCTTATTTATACCATAAAGAAAGCCTTATTTTAAAATTATACCTAGAATTATTACCTCGGCTTGCATCACCCCAAGAAGAACACATAAAAAGAACACATACTCTAAAGTCATATTTGCTGTATTTCAGGGCTATCTTCTCTTCTAATGATCTTGGGGAGATTATCCTATCTTTTAGTCTCAGTTTTCTCATCTGTAAAATAAGAATTAAAAAGTGTTTACATTAAAGGTAGGCCTGAGAACTGAGAGTTAAGAATTATATATTATCTAGAAATGTGCCTAAGCCTAGCATACTGTAGCAATTGTGTCATTTTAGTTATAATTTTATTATTATAGTATAAACAAAGAGTTTATTAGAAGCATCCTTGCATGGAGGTGGCATTTTACCCATAAGATTGACAAAGGTCTAAATGCAAGAGGACACACTTTGCTAAAGGGGGTGTTGGGATAAGCATTGACACAAACTAGTGATAGGAGTAAAATTGCTATAAACTCAGTAAAGAGCAACTTAACAACATCAAAAATATAAATTTACTTGCACGTGTGAAATAACCTAGATATTGCAGCATTGTTTAATATCAGAAAAACTAATACCCTAAAAAATTCCAGCAATATAGGGCTTTTTAAAATAAGAAACTTTTGTTCAATTGTGAAGCAGTTATTTTATGTATATGAAGTATCCATACTATCCAAAGTGATCTACATATTCAATCTAATCCCTATCAAAATCCCAATGACATTTTTTATAGAAATAAATTCTAAAATTTATATGGAACTGTAGAGGATTCTGAA
The DNA here is from genome assembly GCA_006408695.1 of Aepyceros melampus. Classification (NCBI taxonomy): domain Eukaryota; kingdom Metazoa; phylum Chordata; class Mammalia; order Artiodactyla; family Bovidae; genus Aepyceros; species Aepyceros melampus. Next base: position 358,377 of record SJXQ01006888.1, on the reverse strand, counting down.
TAGCCAAAACAATCTTGAGAAAGAAATAGAGCTGCACTCTTCTTGATTTAGGAAGATTACTAAGCTATAGCAGTTATAACAGTGTATTTTGACAAATAGACCAGTACAACAGAATAGAGAGCCCAGAAATAAATCCACACATATATACTTAATATTAAGGTACACTGATCAAAATATACTAATCTTCAATTATGGAACCAAAAACTGTGATGAAAATGGTAGTCTCTTCAACAAATTATGCTCAGAAAACTGAATATTCACATGCAAAATGAATGAAATTATATGCTTTTATTACACTATATACACAAATCAATTGAACATGTATTAAATATTTGTTTATTTATTTATATAAATGTATTTATTTTAATTTGTGGCTAATTACTTTACAATATTGTATTGGTTTTCCCATACATCGGCATGAATCTTCCACAGGTGTGCATGTGTTCCCCATCCTGAGCCCCCCTCCCTCCCCATACCATCCCTCTGGGTCATCCCAGTGCACTAGTCCCAAGAATCCATCCTGAGGTGGGTCATAGAGGATCCTGCTGTGATGTATGTTGGAGAGTGCTTTACCCATGTTCTCCTCTAGGAGTTTTATAGTTTCTAGTCTTACATTTAGATCTTTAATCCATTTTGAGTTTATTTTTGTGTATGGTGTTAGAAAGTGCTCTAGTTTCATTCTTTTACAAGTGGTTGACCAGTTTTCCCAGCACCACTTGTTAAAAAGATTGTCTTTTCTCCATTGTATAGTCTTGCCTCCTTTGTCACAGATAAGGTGTCCATAGGTGTGTGGATTTATCTCTGGGCTTTTTATTTTGTTCCATTGATCTATATTTCTGTCTTTGTGCCAGTACCATACTGTCTTGATGACTGTGGCTTTGTAGTAGAGCCTGAAATCAGGCAGGTTGATTCCTCCAGTTCCATTCTTCTTTCTCAAGATTGCTTTGGCTATTCAAGGTTTTTGTATTTCCATACAAATTGTGAAATTATTCATTCTAGCTCTGTGAAAAATACCATTGGTAGCTTGATAGGGATTGCATTGAATCTATAGATTGCTTTGGGTAGTTTACTCATTTTCACTATATTGATTCTTCCGATCCATGAACATGGTATATTTCTCCATCTATTAGTGTCCTCTTTGATTTCTTTCACCAGTGTTTTATAGTTTTATATATATAGGTCTTTTGTTTCTTTAGGTAGATATATTCTTAAGTATTTTATTCTTTTCATTGCAATGGTGAATAGAATTGTTTCCTTAATTTCTCTTTCTGTTTTCTCATTATTAGTGTATAGGAATGCAAGGGATTTCTGTGTGTTGATTTTGTATCCTGCAACTTTACTATATTCATTGATTAGCTCTAGTAATTTTCTGGTGGAGTCTTTCAGGTTTTCTATGGAGAGGATCATGTCATTTGCAAACAGTGAGAGTTTTACTTCTTCTTTTCCAATCTGGATTCCTTTTATTTCTTTTTCTGCTCTGATTGCTGTGGCCAAAACTTCCAAAACTATGTTGAATAGTAGTGGTGAAAGTGGGCACCCTTGTCTTGTTCCTGACTTTAGGGGAAATGCTTTCAATTTTTCACCAATATTCATTGATTAGCTCTAGTAATTTTCTGGTGGAGTCTTTCAGGTTTTCTATGGAGAGGATCATGTCATTTGCAAACAGTGAGAGTTTTACTTCTTCTTTTCCAATTTGGATTCCTTTTATTTCTTTTTCTGCTCTGATTGCTGTGGCCAAAACTTCCAAAACTATGTTGAATAGTAGTGGTGAGAGTGGGCACCCTTGTCTTGTTCCTGACTTTAGGGGAAATGCTTTCAATTTTTCACCATTGAAGATAATGTTTGCTGTGGGTTTGTCATATATAGCTTTTATTATGTTGAGGTATATTCCTTCTATTCCTGCTTTCTGGAGGGTTTTTTATCATAAATGGATGTTGAATTTTGTCAAAGGCTTTCTCTGCATCTATTGAGATAATCATATGGCTTTTATTTTTCCATTTGTTAGTGTGGTATATTACATAGATTGATTTGTGGATATTGAAGAATCCTTGCATCCCTGGAACAAAGCCCACTTGGTCATGATGTATGACCTTTTTAATGTGTTGTTGGATTCTGATTGCTAGAATTTTGTTAAGGATTTTTGCATCTATGTTCATCAGTGATATTGGCCTGTAGTTTTCTTTTTTCTGTGACATCTTTGTCAGGTTTTGGTATTAGGGTGATGGTGGCCTCATAGAATGAGTTTGGAAGTTTACCATCCTCTGCAATTTTCTGAAAGAGTTTGAAAAGACATTTTGATGACCTATTTCCTTTTGATGACATATAGCATATTTTCTTTTCTTATGTAGGTTGTTGCCTTTCACTCTGTGGATTTTGTTTTTAGTTATACAGAAGTATGTTTTTTTTTTAATATATATAGTCTACTTTTGTTTTCTTTATTTGTGCCTTACTGTCATATTCAAAAAACAAATTATTGTCAACACCAATCTCATGATGCCTACTTGAATATATAGAGGAAAAGCTTCATGAGATTGGTGTTGACAATAATTTGTTTTTTGAATATGACACTAAGGCACAAATAAAACAGAAGTAGACCACATAGATTAAAAAAAAAAAACACTTCTGTACAAATAAGAAAACAATCCACAGAGTGAAAGGCAACAACCTACGGAAGAAAAGAAAATATGCCATATGTCATCAAAAGAAAATAGGTCATCAAAATGTCTTTTGTGAGATATATCATCCATGGGTTAGTACCCAAAATATATAAAGAACTCATACATTTCAGTGAAAATAAATGAATAGATAAATGATAGATAGATAGATAACCTGATTTTTAAATGGGCAAAGGACTTGAATACATATTTATCCAAAAGAGACACAAAAATGGTCAATAAGAATGTATTAAAATGCTCAACTTCACAAATCATTAGGAAAATAAAAATCAAAGCCACAATGAGATGTCACTTTGCACCTTTTGTGTGGCAAATATTAAAATAAAGTAAATTTTGATAAGCATATTGACAATTTGGAATCCTTCTGCTGATGGGAATTTTAAATGGTGCAGCCATGTGTAAAACAGTATGGATGCTTCTCAAAATAATAAAGATACCATGTGATTTTAAAAATATCATTTCTGGGTAAAATAATTGAAATGCAGATTTAAAAAAGATATTTGCACTCCAGTGTTCAGTGCAACAATATTCACAATAGCTAAGATGTGCAAGCAACTGAAATGTCCATTGATAGATGAATGGATAAAAAAATACATATATATAGTTAAAAAATATATCTTTTAGATCCTAAATTCCTATATATCTTTCAAATCCTAAGAGATGATGCTGTGAAAGTGCTGCATTCAATATGCCAGCAAGTTTGGAAAACTCAGCAGTGGCCAAAGGACTGGGAAAGGTCAACTTTCTTCCAATCCCAAAGAAAGGCAATGGCAAAGAATGTGCTGCACAACTGTACTCATCTCACAGGCTAGCAAAGTAATGCTCAAAATTGTCCAAGCCAGGCTTCAACAGTATGTTAACTGAGAACTTCCAGATGTTCAAGTTGTATTGAGGAAAGGCAGAGGAAACAAAGATAAAATTGCCAATATCCACAGGATCATCAAAAAAGCAAGAGAGTTCTGGAAAAACATCTATTTCTGCTTTGTTGACTATGCTAAAGACTTTGACTGTGTGAATCACAACAAACTGTGGAAAATTCTTGAAGAGATGGGAATATCAGACCATCTGCTTCCTGAGAAATCTGTATGCAGGTCAAGAAATAACAGTTAGAACTGGACAAGGAACAACAGACTGTTTCCAAATTGGGAAAGGAGTATGTCAAGGCTGTCTATTGTCATCCTGCTTATTTAACTTATATGCAGAGTACATCATGCAAAATGTCAGGCTGGATGAAGCATAAGCTGGAATCAAGATTGCCGGGAGAAATAACAAAAACCTCAGATATGCAGATGACACCACCCTTATGGCAGAAAGGAAAGAGGAACTAAAGAGTCTCTTGATGAAACTGAAGGAGGAGAGGGAAAAAGCTGGCTTAAAAGTCAACTTTCAAAAAAATAAGATCATGGCATCTGGTCCTATCACTGCATGGCACATAGATGGGCAAACAGTGGAAACAGTGACAGATTTTATTTTCTTGAGCTCCAAAATCACTGCAGATGGTGACTGCAACCATGAAATCAAAAGTTATGACCAACCTATACAGCATATTATAAAGCAGAGACATTACCCTGCTGACAAAGGTCCATCTAGTCAAAGATATGGTTTTTCCAGGAGTCATGTATGGATGTGAGAGTTTGACCATAAAGAAAGCTGAGAGCTGAAGAATTCATGCTTTTGACCTTTGATGTGGAGAAGACTCTTGAGAGTCCCTTGGACTGCAAGGATATCAGACCAATCAATTCAAAAGGAAACTGATCCTGAAAATTCATGGAAGGACTGATGTTGAAGCTGAAACTCCAATACTTTGGCCACCTGATGCAAAGAACTGACTCACTGGAAAAAACCCTGATGCTGAGAAAGGTTGAAGGCAGGAGGAAAAGGGTATGACAGAGGATAAGATGGTTGGATGTCACCACCGACTCCCTGGACATGAGTTTGAGCAACTTCCTGGAGTTGGTGACAGATAGGGAAGCCTGGTGTGCTGCAGTCCAAGGGGTCGCAAAGAGTCATACATGACTGAGAGACTGAACTGAACTGAATTAAATATTATTCAGCTGAACTGAACTGAACTGAACTTACAAGAGGAATTAAAGTAATCAAACTGATTGAAGCAGAAAATTCAATGATGATGTCCAAGGATGAAGGCATGAGGAAAACAGGGAGCATCTGTTTAAAGGATATAGAATATTGGTAACCCAAGATGAAACCGTTTTATTGATGAGAATGACTTGCAAGCTAGCAGAAAAGATTTTATGCAGTTAATGTTATAAAGAGAGACCACAACAAGATGAGTATGAGGGGTATGAGGGGCAGAGATGTGGTATAGTGAAAACCAACACCTCTGGATAGGTGACCCACAAATTGGAGTATAATCACAATTGCAGAGACTTTCCCCCAAGGAGTGAGGGTTCTGAGACCCACAGAAGACTTCAGAGCCTGGGTCTTGTGCTGGAAGACAGGCCCTCAGAACACATCGATTTGAAGGACAGGAGACATGTGAACAGGACAGTGGGAGGGATATAGGAAACAAAAACTCTGCTATTAATGATTGTGTGCAAAATCTCACACTTTGGGTCAAAATACTGAAAAAATAATTTGAAAGAAGTCTGGGTCAGAATCAACTGTTCATCTTGGAAAGCCTCCCAGAGAGGTCACTGGAAACTACCCTGGAGATACAGAGACTGGTGGCATTCATTTTGAGGAACTCATTCTGTGACAATGACACTGATACTGGCAAGCACCTTTAGTACCAGTGGCTTACTTGCTCAACAGTGGGGCAGCATCAATCCCGAAAGCCCCAGGACAAGCATCCAACCATACTGGGACACAGTCTCATCACAAATAGAACAGAGGCCACTTCAGTAGTTATGACCTACTGCCCAATCATACCAAGAGCCAATCCCACCCACGAGTACACCCACAGTAGGTGGTCCCACCGCAAGAGAAGAGTCCATGCAGCCCACAAAATAATAGTTCCCTAACCAGAGACTGAACCCACATCCCCAGCATTGTGAGGCAGATGCTTAACCATTGGACCACTGGGGAATTACCATATCACTTTTTTTTTTTTCTGGAATTCCTATAGAACAAATCTTAATATGCTTGATGTTGTTTCAGAAATTTCTTAAAATACCTTCCTTAAAAAAAAAAACTTTTCCTTTTTCCTGTTTAGTTTGTATGATTTCCACCACTCTGTCTTCCAGATAACTGATCTGTTTTTATCAGCCAATCTATGATTGATTCCTCCTAGTATATTTTTTATTTAGATATTTTATTATTCAGCTCTGGACTTCTCTGATGACACGAATGGTAAAGAACCTGTCTGCCAATGCTGGAGACATAAAGACTCTGGTTCAATCCCTGGGTCAGGAAGGTCCCCTGAGGAGGGCATGTCAACCCATTCCAGTATTCTTACCTGGGGAATCCCCTGGACAATGGATCCTGGAAGGCTACGTACAGTCCATGAAGTTGCAAAGAGTCAGATAAGACTGAAATGACATAGCACAGCACAGCATATTGTTCAGCCTTAATTAGTTATTTTTGTATTTTCTAACCATGACAAAATTCTCACTTTGTCCCTTCTCTTGGGGAGCATTTTTCTCATCATTATTTTGAAGTCTGTTGGGTTGATCAGTTATCTTTATTGCATTTAGTTTTTCCCTCTTTTTTAATTCTGTCCTTTGTTTGGAACTTTGTCTCCTCATTCGCCTAATTCTTTGTGTTTACATCCATGTATTAGGTTGGCTACATTTCTTTCTTTAGAGAAGTAGTCTTATACAGGCTTTCTTGGTGGCTCAGACTCAGGTTCACTCCCTGGGTCAGAAGATTCCTTAGAGAAGGGAAAGACAACCCACTCCATACTCTAGCCTGGAGAATCCCATGGACAGAGGAGCCTGGAAGGCTACAGTCCATGAGGTCTCAAAGAGTCAGGCATGACTGTGAGTCTAACACTTTCACTTTCAACCTTACACAGGAGACGACTTTTGAGACTTAGCAGCACACTCCACTCTGGGCCCCCAGTAGATGCTCTAAGGAAGTCCTATATGTGGACTGTGTGTGCCCTCTGTTGAGCAGATCTGACTACTGTTGCCCATGACAGGTGAGGCTGGCCCCTGACCTGGCCTGCTGTAATTCTCTCCCTCGTGTTGTTTCTGTGGTTGTGCTGGTGGGTGGGGCAGGCTTCTATGGTGGCTGGTGGCAATGAGATTGTCCATGGGTAGGGTAGGCACCTCCAGGCTGACTCTCTGGCCCAGTCCCACATGCTGCTGTAGCCCACTGGTGGACAACGCTGTCATTAATTGTCTGGAGGGAGGATTCCAAAATGGCCCTTGCCAGCTTTGGTGTCAGCATGGTAGAATAACATCTTCAAAGTGGCTTCTTCTGGCCTCTCTGTGGCCAGGGAGACTCAGCTGCCTCCTGCTGTCTGAGGGGCTTTCCATGATCAGCAAGTAGGTCTGACCCAGGTACCTTTCAAACTGCTGCCTCTGGGCTGGGATTCAGAGCATGTGAGGTCTTGTGTGTGCCCTGTAAGAGTGGTCTTTCTTCCCAGTAGCCCTCTGGTTTTCCTGAATGTGAGCCCTGCTGGTTTTCAAAGCTGGATGTCCTTGGGACTCATCTTCCTAGTGCAGGACCCTTCAGCTGGGGAGCCTGATGTGGGTTTAGACCCTTTGCTTCTCAGGGAGGACCTCTATGGGTGTGATATACCTCTCATTTTTGAGTCATTAGCTCAGGCACGTTAATCCTGACTTGATTGCATCTTTACCCCCTTAATGGTCTCATTTGGCTCTTTATTTATATCTTTAACTGTGGAAACTTTTTTTCTGCTAGCCTAAAAGTCATTGTCATAGATAGTTTCTCTGTAGGTAATTGTAATTTTGGCATACCCATGGGAGGAGATGAGTTCAGGGTCTTTCTATTCTGCCATCTAGATTGCTCAGCTATGATTTTTAAATGACTGTACATGGATATAGAGTAATTTGTTTAACCACATCTTTATTGTTGAAGAGGTAAGTTGTTCCCATAAAAGTTTATATAGATTTTACACAAGTAATATATTACCAAAGCTTCATTTAGAAATGGATTTATGAACACCAAGAAGGTGCCAGTATTCACCATCAAATTTAATTAAGTATGTTAGATTTAATAGAAGATAAAAATAAAACATAACCTATAGAAGTAAAACTAGAATGTTCAGAGAGATTACTCACTTCCAAGATTCTTTTGTGGAGCCAAATTTACCTTTAGGTTCAAGGATGACCGTAATAGAAAAAAAAAATGAATGCCACATTTTGCAAGAATAGGTCAGGGCCATAAGTTAGAGGAGACACTTTGAATGAGCAATATTTGGTGTTCAGAGATCCTGACTGCACAGCTTTTGTGAGAGTCTGTAGAATACACAAAAATTATATTTGGAGAATGGTTGTTGCCTTCTCCCCTTCCTATCTCTGGGAACCACACTGTTTTGCAATGGGAAGGTCATTAGGACTAGAAAGGAATACATCACTCTTGGTTTTGAGAAGTATTAACTTTTGAGGATGCTAAGCTAAGTCACTTCAGTCGTGTCCGACTCTGTGCAATCCCATAGACGGCAGCCCACCAGGCTCCCCCGTCCCTGGGATTCTCCAGGCAAGAACACTGGAGTGGGTTGCCATTTCCTTCTCCAATGCATGAAAGCGAAAGGTGAAAGTGAAGTCGCTCAGTCAGATCCGACTTAGCGACCCCATGGACTGCAGCCTACCAGGCTCCTCCATCCATGGGATTTTCCAGGCAAGAGTACTGGAGTGGGGTGCCAGTGCCTTCTCCGAACTTTTGAGGATACTGTGATACAATCTAATGTTTGGGAAAAATCAGTGCAATGGATGTCATTAAGGTTTTTATGAAGTCTCTTTTCAAGCTTTAACTCCATCTTTAATCTAGGCTAGTTATTGACATAATTATTTGTTGTTATTGTTTAGTCACTAAGTCATGTCTGACTCTTTTTTGAGACCATGGACTGTAGCCCACCAGGCTCCTCTACCCATGGGTTTCTTCAGGCAAGAATACTGGAGTGGGAAGCCATTCCCTTCTCCAGGGTATCCTCCCAATTCAGGGACTGAACCCACATCTCCGGCACTGACAGGCGGATTCTTTACCCTTGAGCCACTAGGGAAGCCCAGCTAATTATCTACCTGTGCATTCACATCACTGGACTTGGTGGCATTTAGTGAACGTCTATTCCCTAAATTGGATCTGGGTTAGATTTGAATACTCTGTGTGTGGGAGATAATTTTGAAATTATAGGAGGTATCTCACCTTCACTTATTACTATTGGTTCTCAGTTAGGGATGAGTTTTTCTCTCTTCTTCCCAAGGAACATTTGGTAATGTCTGGGGATCTTTTCAGTTGCTACAACTCAGCATCTAGCAAGTAGAGATGAGGGACACTGAAGAACAGCCTACAACACAAAGGACAGTTACCATAGCAGAGAATTCTCCAGCTCTACACATCAGTAACGCTGAGGCTGAGATACCATGCAGTGAGTAGTCCCATGTAACAACTAGTTTCCTAACAGGTTCTGATGTCATTTTAACTTATGACATATTTAGAAAGTCTTATGCATTCTCAATAAGTGTTGAGTGTAGGATGTGTTGAGGTATAGGATGTCACTGTCCTTAGGGCTTTTTGTGCAGGATTAAAGATATATTTATATACACATGTAAGTACATATGTAATGGATTCCTTACTCTGTCAAAATTGATATTAGAAAGGTACAAAGTGAGTGGCCTCTCCTGAATGCCACACTTATACAATGTATTTTCTTACTTACATAAGCTATTCTGCAGATTGAGAGAAAAAATGGTGTTCTTCCCCCATAATTTTCAAATCACAGACTTTTATTTTCCTCCTAGAAACAGCGACCATGTCTACCAGCAGAGGCTGGCAGTGTGACTCAAAAAGAATAGCCGTCAGATTCACAGCTTGAAGCACAATGCTTTGATTGCAGAGGTCTTTCCTAATAAATTGTGCTCCCTCTTTCCTAGGGTAGAAAACACTTGAAGTAGCAGAAAGAGTTGCCCCTGGCTGGTGGGGGAAGAGGAGGGATAAATTAACACTTACTTTTCCATCCTGACTTTTTATTCCTCTAGTTTTCTTTCTGCCTTCCATTTCCTAGAACTGTTAATGCTCAGCTTGGCTGGAATTAATGACATGTCTTGGTCAGAAACCATCAGGATAAATTGTCACTTTATGCACATCCCACAGTTTTTCATTTTATGGTTTCCATTTGTCTCTCTCACTTCTCATCTACACTAGACTCTAAGCACAATCAATCAGTGATTCCCAAATATGAGTGAGCGTTGGAATCAAAATGGGTAGATATTAACATAAAGATTTCTAGGACCACTTCACAGATATTTTGAATCTGGCATAGAGCCTCAGGATCCATACCATTAACAAATGGCCTTGGTAAATCTGAAATAATGCCACTGGCATTTATAATCCATTGCTCAAATATCCTAGAACTTTCTCCATAGCAGCCCCCACCCCACCTTCTGCCTAAACTATACTTTTAACCTCTTCTGTGGAGTCTTTCCTGAACTTCCCAGGCTAACTTAAACATTCCTACCTCTGTGTCTCCATAGCACTTTTCTTACATGTCTTGTATTAAAACAAATGAAATAATGCACAGAAATTAATTTTGTCATGTTATTTTACAGATCAGCTTGTGAATTCCTAAAGGAATAAATACTTCTTAAAAGAATTACTACAAGACTATAATTTGTACCAAATTAGGTGTATCTCAAGCATCACACAGAAATCCTGAAGGTTAGAGCTGCCAGTTGTAGAAAAATTTCAAAAAATATTCTTCAAGTAAAGTTTGCCTGTACTTATTTAGGAATTACTTTGGTTTTTTAACTCCCTTCACAAAGACGAGTCCTCATTAATCTTAGGATTAACAGAAAGATTGGAACACATGAAGGAATGTATAATAAGTAATAAAACAGATATGTAAAATGATACTAATTAATATACATCAGAGAAGGCAATGGCAACCCACTCCAGCACGCTTGCCTGGAAAATCCCATGGGCGGAGGAGCCTGGTAGTCTGCAGTCCATGGGGTTGCTAGGAGTCGGTCACGACTGAGCAACTTCATTTTCACTTTTCACCTTCATGCATTGGAGAAGGAAATGGCAACCCATTCCAGTGTTCTTGCTTGGAGAATCCCAGGGCAGCGGAGCCTGGTGGGCTGCCCTCTATGGGGTCGCACAGAGTCGGACACGACTGAAGCAATTTAGCAGCAGCAGCAATGCATACACACACATATGATTGTAGAAAAATACACTAAATAAACTGCAAACATACACTGTGAAAAACTTTTCAGTGTGATTAATTAAATCTGGGCGCTTTCCTGGTGGCTTAGATGGTAACGAACCTGCCTGCAATGCAAGGGACCTGGGTTGGGACGCTCTCCTGGAGAAGCGAATGGATACCTACTCCAGTATTCTTGACTGGAGAATCCCATGGGTAGAGGAGCCTGTCAGGCTACAGTCCATGGGACGACAGAGTCAGACACGACTGAATGACTAACACACAATTAAATCTGAGATATATGTTTCATATTGTAAGGAGAACATAAATTTAAAATAAGAGGCTTTATTCTCTCTGTTGAAAACTGGGGGAGATTTCCCTCTCCATCTTATTAGAGTATTTGCCACATAGAAAATAAAATTAAATACTTTCTTATCTCTTTGAAGTGCATATCAATTATTTTGAAGACCAGATAGGACTTTTATCAATTTTATAGCCTAAAAATGACTTTCTCAAGAGCCTGGGAGCCATTTCTTTGAAATGAAAACATCAAGAGAGGTGGCACTCCTATCTTCCAGTTTCTGTGGGAAGGTAGGGGTCTAACTTTGTGGGTGCCTCACTTCAAGACAAAACTACCTCCCTTCCACAAAGATGGGGTGTTTATTTTTTCTCCTATTAATTCTAATTAGGTAAACAGATGATCACCACAATTACCAAGTAAAGCTAGGATGAATTCAGTTCAATCCAGTTCAGTCGCTCAGTCGTGTCTGCCTCTTTGCGACCCCATGAGTTGCAGCCCGCCAGGCCTCCCTGTCCATCACCAACTCCCGGAGTTCATTCAGACTCGTGTCCATAGGATGAATTAGGTGTGACAAATGAAGTTGCAAACTCCTCTCATTTAAGTACTAATTATTGATTGAAAACATGTACATTATATCTGCTCAACTACAAAAAAAAAAAAAGAGAGGGGGGTAAAAATTCCTTCTGTTTTTGCACTTAGTTGATTGACTGTGATGTCTATCACATTCTGGTTTAATGCTTATCCAGTGATGAAAGTGTTTTCTGTCTCTACTTATTTTGAGGAAACATATCTATGTTGGGAGATTTTGTTTTTGATTATACTTACCTTCAATTTTTTTTTTCTGTTTAGTTCACATAAATTCTATAATGAACTGTTTGTTTAAATACAAATTAGACATTTCCTTGTAATATTTTTTCCCTAAGTCAAGAGAAGCCCCTTTTTTTCCCCCTTTGGCTTTTCACTAAAAGATAATTGAGAGAAAGGAAGTGTGGCTAGATGGTAACGAAGATGAGCATCAAATATCTATTTGATGTATTTTGTTGAGTGTTAACTTACCAAAAATATTAATGATAAAAGGTCACGCCCACCTTAAAGGTCATTTAGTCGAACTGAAGACACAGTTATGTTCCAGGTAATACAGAGAAGCTAAGGAAGGTGGTGAAGATAGATTTATTTTCTATAGGCTGAGGAAGTGACTGGAACCATGTACCAATTTTAAGGAGTAATTTGCTTCGTTGACTGACAACTCTAAAATCAAGATGAAGGCAATATTTTTCATCGGTGATAACAAAGCACGGTTGACGTGAAGAGCTTTTTATCTTTTTGTAACTATAATAGTTTACCTTATTTTCAAAGTGACTATAAACTGCTAACCACTGTTTTGTTGGTGTTGCTGTTTAGTAGACAAGTAGTGCTGACTCTTTCGTGACCACATGGAGATTAAGATACTAACTGCCCAAGTATGTTCCTACCCAAAACTTCTGCCTTCACTCAGAATGGATCATAAATCTAGATATAAAACATGAGATCACAAAATTTTAAGAAGAAAATGTAGGAAAACATTTTTGTGACCTGAGGTCAGGTGAAGGGTTTTTAGACATGACAGCAGCAGAACTATTTATATGTCAAAGGAAAATAAGTAAATTGGACTTTTGGTCTGTGTTAGGGAAAAACACGGCCATGAGAATGACAAGATACAGCCTGAGAGAAAATATTTCAAACTCACTATATAATAAAAGGCTTATAGTAAAGATATAAAATAAGCAACTTCATTAGAAAATAGCTCAAAGTCTTGCCTTAAAGTAAACTTGGATGATGTTAGCAGATCCATGCTAGCCTTTTAAATTTAAATTAGTATCTGCATGAGATTTTTTTCATTTGTTTACTATTTAGACATTTTTTCCCTTATATTTAGGGTAATTAAGGTAGGCAACTTATAGCTGAATTTTGAACAATCTTTTCCCTTTAATATTTTATCATTAAATGTATAGGTATTATAAATAAGCTTACATTTTATTTACATTGTTTCATGTTTCTTTCTTTCTGATTTTCTCTTGGATTAGTTAAATTTTCAGAAATCATTACATTTCTTCATCTTATTCTGTAATCTGTTAGTTCTGGCTCTTCTTTTATTGCTCTCCTGGAGCTTACAACACACAGTGCTCGTCTCTGAGTTATTATAGTTCTTTTTAAATTGGTATTTTAATTCTTCCCAGAAAATTATGCTAAATCAGAACTCTAACTATAGTCACCACAATAATTGCCATAAATCTCGTTCTTCATATATTTTAAACTTCAAGACATTTTTCTTATTGTTTTAAACAACCTGTACAAAATTAGATTTAGGTACACATTTAATCTCTATGGTACTGTTCATGCCTTTATGCATTGCCATAATTTCAACTGGAATGAATTTTCTTTTGTTGGAAAATTTCTTCTTATTGTTATTTTCAGTGTGATTCTCCCAGTAAGGTATTCTCTCAACGTCTGTTTCACTAAAACTATGGTATTTGCCTACATTTTTCGTGACTAGATCCTGATTTTAATGGTTGCCATTTATGTTAACTACATTTTAGAAAGAAATTTTCAGTAGTTTTAGAGTTCTAGGTTAGTAATTATCTTCTGTCTGGACTTTAAAGATCTTATCACTGAGTGTTCCGGCTTCCACCATTTCTTTAAGTCCGTTGTCAGTATTTGTATTTGTTCTTTGAAAGGAGTCTTTTTGAAAGACTCTTAGGGTATGTTTTTCTTTGGTTTTCAGTGGATTTACTGGTCTGACTTTCTTTGTAATTGTGTTGCATGAAATTTTAGAGAATCTTAATGCTTTGGTGAGTTTTGAATTATTTTAGGCCTGTATCATTTCTAAAATTACCATTTTCTCTCTGTTTTTTTCCAGAACTTGCAAAATTACATATGCTACAGCTTTCCCATATCCCAATCATTTTTTTTAAATTGGAGTATAATTGTCTTACAATGTTATATTGGTTTCAGATGTAAAACTCAGTGATTTGATATTTTGATACAAAATGATCCCAACAAGTCTATTTACTGTCACTGTGAAAGTAATTAAAATATTGACTATGCTCCCACTGTTATGCTTTATATCCATGTGACTTATTTATTATGTAACTCATCCTTCCACACTCTTCCTCTCTGGCAACCACCATTTTGTTTTCTGTTTCTGTAAGTCTGTTTCTGTTTTGTTATGTTTATTCTTTTGCTTTGATTTTTTAATATCATGTATACATAATGATGCTAAAGCTGAAACTCCAGTACTTTGGCCACCTCATGTGAAGAGTTGACTCATTGGAAAAGACTCTGATGCTGGGAGGGATTGGGGGCAGGAGGAGAAGGGGACAACAGAGGATGAGATGGCTGGATGGCATCACTGACTCAATGGACATGAGTTTGAGTGAGCTCCGGGAGTTGCTGATGGACAGGGAGGCCCGTCCACCCCTGACAGGGGTGCTGCAGTTCATGGGGTTGCAAAGAGTCCGACATGACTGAGTGACTGAACTTAACTGAACTGATACATAAAATCATGTTATTTATCATTTTCTGCCTGACCTAATTTCACTTAACAAAATACCCTATAGGTACATCTATGTCATTACAAATGGAAGATTTCATTCTTTTTTAGGACTAAATAATAATTTCTTTATTTTATTTACCTGTAAGGACCTAGGTTGTTTCCATGACTTGGCTATTTAAATAATGCTGCTGTGAATATAAAGTGTATGTATTTTATTGAATTAAGTGTTTTTGTTTCCTTTGGAAAAATAATCAGAAGTGGAATAGCTGGATTATATGATGCATGTGAGAAGGAAATGGCAACTCACTCCAGTATTCTTGCCTGGAGAATTCCATGGACAGAGAAACCTGGTGGGCTCCAGTCCATGGGGTCGCAAAGAGTCGGACAATACTGAGTTACTAGCACTCACTCACTTCAGGCAGACTCTCTGTGACCCTATGGAGCCCAGCAGGCTCCTCTGTCAATGGATTCTCTAGGCAAGGCTACTGGAGTAGGTTACCATGTCCTCCTTCAGGGGATCTTTCCTACCCAGGGATCGAGCTCATGTCTCTTATATCTCCTGCATTGAAGGGCAGATTGCTTACCATTAGCAGCACCTGAGAAGTCCAGACTATGTGGTAATTCTATTTTTATTTTTTTGAGGAATCTCCATTCTTTTTTCAATAATGGCTGCAAAAATGCATATTCCAAGCAATAGTGTAACAGTTTTCCCTTTTTGCACATCTTTGCTTGTTACTGGTTGTCTTTTTGACAGGTGTGAGGTAATAAGTCATTGTGGTTTTGGTTTGCATTTCTCTGACAATTAGTCTAATTATTGGTGCACTGAAGTGCATCAAATTGTAACATACTATTGTGTGATACTGTCAGTTTCTCACTTTACGTCTGTTATTCTTTGCTCTGTGTATTCAAGTGTTTCTATGTTTGGTACATGTGTTTACAAATTTTATACTTCTTGTTGAATTGATCCTTTGATCATTACATAATGTTCTTATTTGTCTCCTATTACAAAGAGTCAAAGTCTGTTTTATCTGATATAAGTATTGCCACCCAGGTTTTCATTTCCACTTCCATTTTTCCCATCCCTTCACTTTCAGTCTGTGTTCATCTTTAGATCTAAAATGAGTCTCTTATAGACAATATATGTGCCTGACTAGATGAAGAAATATGACATATATATCATATTTATTCATCTAGTCAAGCACAGTATGTCTTTGGATTAGAGCATTTAATCTATTTATTTGGATTAGAGCATTTAATCTATTTACATTTAAGATGACTTTTTATATGTAGGGTTTCCCTCATAGCTCAGTTGGTAAAGAATCCACTTGCAATGCAGGAGACTCCAGTTTGATTCCTGGGTTGGGAGGATCCCCTGGAGAAGGGAAAGGCTACTCACTCCAGTATTCTAGCCTGGAGAATTCCATGGACTGTATAGCCTGGGGGTCACAAAGAGATGGATATGACTGAGCAACTTTGACTTTAATTTTTTTTTTAATTTTTATTTTTACTTTATTTTACTTTAAAATACTGTATTGGTTTTGCCATACATTGACATGAATCTGCCACGGGTGTACATGAGTTCCCAATCCTGAACCCCCCTCCCACCTCCCACCCCATATCATCTCTCTGGATCATCCCCGTGCACCAGCCCCAAGCATCCTGTATCCTGTATCGAACATAGACTGGCAATTCATTTCTTACATGATAGTATACATGTTTCAGTGCCATTCTTCCAAATCATCCCACCCTCTCCCTCTCCCTCAGAGTCCAAAAGTCTGTTCTATACATCTGTGTCTCTTTTGCTGTCTTGCATACAGGGTTATCATTACTATGTTTCTAAATTCCATATATATGTGTTAGTATACTGTATTGGTGTTTTTCTTTCTGTCTTACTTCACTCTGTATACTTTATATGTATGTTTATTACACTTTTGCTGATTATTCTCTGCTTATTTTTGAAGTTCCCTATATTCCTTAATTCTACTTTTGCTAACTTCCCTTGTGCTTTGATGACTATCTTTTGTGCTGTATTTGATTTCCCTTCTCTTTTTATGTGTATCTATTTTTCAGTTTTTAATTTGTGGCTACCATGAGGTTCATATATATCAAACTAAATATTTACATGATTATTTTAAGTTAATAAAATTAATTAAGTTTGAAAGTAATCTAACAGCTATGAATGTTTACTTCCTCCTCCATTAAACATGACATTTAATGTTTTGACATCATATTTTAGTTTTTGGTGTTGTGTATCTTTTAACAACTTATTGTTGTTATAAATAATTTTTCTGCTTTTGTCTTTGATTTCTATAATATTTATAATTTTTGATTTACTGTGGTTACTGTGTGCTTGCCTCTACCAACTGAATTTTTTTCCTTAAGATCCCATACATTGATGGGCAAACCTGTGTATCACAACTACTGAGCCCACATACACTACATCATCCCCGTGCACCAGCCCCAAGCATCCTGTATCCTGTATCGAACATAGACTGGCAATTCATTTCTTACATGATAGTATACATGTTTCAGTGCCATTCTTCCAAATCATCCCACCCTCTCCCTCTCCCTCAGAGTCCAAAAGTCTGTTCTATACATCTGTGTCTCTTTTGCTGTCTTGCATACAGGGTTATCATTACTATGTTTCTAAATTCCATATATATGTGTTAGTATACTGTATTGGTGTTTTTCTTTCTGTCTTACTTCACTCTGTATACTTTATATGTATGTTTATTACACTTTTGCTGATTATTCTCTGCTTATTTTTGAAGTTCCCTATAGTTCCTTAATTCTACTTTTGCTAACTTCCCTTGTGCTTTGATGACTATCTTTTGTGCTGTATTTGATTTCCCTTCTCTTTTTATGTGTATCTATTTTTCAGTTTTTAATTTGTGGCTACCATGAGGTTCATATATATCAAACTAAATATTTACATGATTATTTTAAGTTAATAAAATTAATTAAGTTTGAAAGTAATCTAACAGCTATGAATGTTTACTTCCTCCTCCATTAAACATGACATTTAATGTTTTGACATCATATTTTAGTTTTTGGTGTTGTGTATCTTTTAACAACTTATTGTTGTTATAAATAATTTTTCTGCTTTTGTCTTTGATTTCTATAATATTTATAATTTTTGATTTACTGTGGTTACTGTGTGCTTGCCTCTACCAACTGAATTTTTTTCCTTAAGATCCCATACATTGATGGGCAAACCTGTGTATCACAACTACTGAGCCCACATACACTACAGCCCATGTACCACAACTAGAGAGCCGATGCAGCCAAATAAATAAATACGTAAATAAATATTAAGAAAAAAAAAAAAAACAAGAAGTGGAAGAAGAAAAGGGGCAGAGAATCAATCCTCCATTGTAATGCTGGTTCCAACCCAAACAAGCTGGGCTACTTTGAACTAGCTCTTTAGCTTCTCTCACACTTTGTCTCTCTATCTGGGTATAATGGCCAAACAAAATAAGAAATCATTACCAAAAAAAAAAAAAAAAAAAGAAACACTGTATTTCATATTCAACAAGCGATTTGAATGCCAAGTTTGTGCCACAGATTTTGCTAGGCAGAGTATCAACATTCCATGGTGACTTAAAAATTCCTTCTTGGGTAAATTTGTCTGTGTTCTCTGAGGTTTATTCTCATTATACTTTAAGAGAAGAAAAAAAAAAAAAACCAAAACAATTGTGACTGAATTTTTGGATACATTCCACTTTGCAATAGCAAAATCTTGCTAATATTTCAGGTACGATTCACTTTAAGATTTTCAACATTTTCAAAATATAATTATATTATATACTAAGAATTTTTCTGGGTTTCATGTATCCATGAGACATTTAAGGAAAGGTAAACATGGTTGGCAGAATTATTAGGCAGATCTGGGTCATTATTGAGAGTGTAAACCATTTGCTAAGTTCTGCATATATGTCTATTCATTTAGGTGTTATTATTCTTGTTTTACAACTGAAAAAAAAAAACAAGATTCAGAGAGAATAAACAATATTTGTAAAGTCACAATGCCAGCGCATAACACCAAGTTTCATATTTTGACCTCATCTGACTGAGAAGTTTCCACTGTATTAAAGTACTATGCTTCTTTGAAGGTGCTGTGATGTATTCTGATCTTTTTGTAACATATATAACATAGGCCAAACTTATTAGTAACCTACTATTGTTTAAACAAAATGCGACATTAACTTAGGATCAGATGGTCACTTCTGTTGTCTTCCTCTACATGTACTGACTTACTGTATCTTCCCGGCTGTTCTCAAAACTCCTAGGACAGCATTCTTGTTGCTCAAATAGAGCCTGGAGTAGACCTTTATAAATGTTTGGAAGGAAACCAGAAATGAAATAACCACTTTATTAAGTAGAAGAGATTACTATACACTGAGTTTAATTAAAACTGTGGGAGCTGGTGCAATGGAGAGATAGATAGCCCAGATTGAACTAGTTTCCACAAATTCCACTACCCTCTGGGTTCATGCCCTGAGAACAGTATAATGTCCCTGGAATCAAAGAAAACTGCTGGACCTCACAGATTAACCCTTACAGGGACATTGTAGAAACGAAGAAAGTTTTAATATCATCAGTGCCATCTTCAGGGGCATGAATGAAACAGCAAATCCCTCTTTTCAGGTGTTTTTGAAATTCTTTGTTATGGCAGGAGTATGATAATATGCATTTTTCATGCATCTTATCCTTCAACAGATATTGTTTTCTAAATTTCCCTTATAATCTGTTCCATTGATCTGGAGCTAAAGGCTGAGATTTCCTCATAACTGATGGCACTTTAGTACCAATCAACCATACGGGGAATTTGTAGCTTAATATAAAACAGGCTAAGGAAAAATGATTGGTGATTTTCAGGTATTTAATGCCAATCAAATTTGTTGAAAAAATAAGATTTCAGTTGCCAAGATGAAGGGATAATTTGTAAAAAAAAAAAAAAAAAAAAAAGAAAGAAAGAAAGAAAGAAAAAATGTAAGAAAAAAAAATCATGTGTCTTTGAGAAATCTTACACCTGGCCCCCAAGTCACTCCCGGCATCTGTAATATAATTATTAAGTTGATGCAGGTTGGAGAGCAAGGTTCATATGCTCAAAGAAAAGCTGATACAACAATTAAAATATGGAATTCAGTATCAAATGTGCAATAAATAATTATAATGAATATATTTACTTAATTAATCTTTATTAAAGCTTGGAATTAACAAGACTTTGGGCTTCCTCACTGGCTTAGCTGGTAAAGAATCCACGTGCTAGTGCAGGAGATACAAGAGATGTGGGTTTGACTGCTGGGTTAAGAAGATCCCCTGGAGAAGGAAATGGCAACCCACTCCAGTATTCTTGTCTGCATTCCATGGACAGAGGAGCTTGGTGGACTACAGTCCATGAGCTAACAAAGAGTCAGACACGACTGAGAGCACACACACACACACACACACACAGACTTAGGCTTAAGGTAGAGTCTCCAATTCCTCTCCTCTGCAACCCTATTCTGCCCAGTTCACTCACTTATTCAGCCCAGGGCCCTTAGTCACCCAGCATCACTGCAGAGGACTCCCTTAGAGACCAGTTCTTCTGAGTCTCTGGACCACTTCATGTTTATCAATCTTTTCCTTTATCAAACGCATCTAATTCTTATTTCATTGCTTGAGCTCTGTATATTACTGTTGCTGGGTGGTTATACCAATTTGAATGAATATTAATGCCATTTCATGTCTACTCTTTTAACAGAAGTTCAGTGTTTAACTTCAATCCAATAGCATATATATTGTTGGGGATACCCATGTCATGGTTTATGAATGAAAGAGCAGCTAGGAATATGATATATGTTCCAGTTCCGGTTCAGTCACTCACTCGTGTTCGACTCTTTGCCAACCTATGAATCACAGCACTCCAGGCCTCCCTGTCCATCACCATGTCTCGAAGTTTACTCAAACTCATGTCCATCAAGTAAGTGATGTCAGCCAGCCATCTCATCCTCTGTCGTCCCCCTCTCCTCTTGCCCCAATCTCTCACAGCATCAGAGTCTTTTCCAATGAGTCAACTCTTTGCATGAGGTGGCCAAAGAATTGGAATTGCAGCTTCAGCATCAGTCATTCCAATGAATATTCAGGTCTGATCTCCTTTAGGATGGACTGGTTGGATCTTCTTGCAGTCCAAGGGACTCTCAAGAGTCTTCTCCAACACCACAGTTCAAAAGCATCAATTCTTCAGCGCTCAGGTTTCTTCACAGTTAAACTCTCACATCCATACATGACCACTGGAAAAACCATAGCCTTGACTAGATGGAACTTTGTTGACAAAGTAATGTCTCTGCTTTTTAATATGCTCTCTAGGTTTCTGAAAGAGATGGGAATACCAGACTATATGACCTGCCTCTTGAGAAATGTGTATGCAGGTCAGGAAGCAACAGTTAGAACTGGACATGGAACAACAGACTGGTTCCAAATAGGAAAAGGAGTACATCAAATAGGAAAAGGCTGCATATTGTCACCATGCTTATTTAACTTCTATCAGAGTACATCATGAGAAACGCTGGACTGGAAGAAACACAAGCTGGAATCAAGATCGCCGGGAGAAATATCAGTCACCTCAGATATGCAGATGACACCACCCTTATGGCAGAAAGTGAAGAGGAACTAAAAAGCCTCTTGATGAAAATGAAAGAGGAGAGTGAAAAAGTTGGCTTAAAGCTCAATATTCAGAAAATGAAGATCATGGCATCTGGTCCCGTCACTTCTTGGGAAATAGATGGGGAAACGGTGGGAACTGTGTCAGACTTTATTTTTGGGGGCTCCAAAATCACTGCAGATGGTGACTGCAGCCATGAAATTAAAAGACGCCTACTGCTTGGAAGAAAAGTTATGACCAACCTAGATAGCATATTCAAAAGCAGAGACATTACTTTGCCAACAAAGGACCATCTAGTTTCCTGTGGTCATGTATGAATGTATGAGTCGGACTGTGAAGAAATCTGGGCACCAAAGAATTGCTGCTTTTGAACTGTGATGTTGGAGAAGACTCTTGAGAGTCCCTTGGACTGCAAGGAGATCCAACCAGTCCATTCTGAAGGAGATCAGCCCTGGGATTTCTTTGGAAGGAATGATGCTAAAGCTAAAGCTCCAGTACTTTGCCCACCTCATGCGAAGAGTTGACTCATTGGAAAAGACTCTGATGCTGGGAGAGATTGGGGACAGGAGGAGAAGGGGACAACAGAGGATGAGATGGCTGAATGGCATCACTGACTCGATGGGCATGAGTCTGAGTGAACTCTGGGAGTTGGTGATGGACAGGGAAGCCTGGCGTGGTGCGATTCATGGGATCGTAAAGAGTCGGACATGACTGAGCGACTGAACGGAACTGAACTGAGGTTGTTCATAACTTTCTTTTCAAAGAGTAAATGTCTTTTAATTTGATGGCTGATACATGATATACAGCTAAATGTGGCATAAATAATACTGAATACACAGGTAAAAGACACTAGACTTTCTTCCTGTACCATGGAGGAAGCCATTCTTTACCTTGTTTGTTTTTCTTTAATTGGAGTTTTGGGCTTCCTAGGTGGCACAGTGGTAAAGAATCCAGCTGCCAATGCAGGAGATGCAGGAAGAATGGGTTCAATCCCTGGGTTGGGAAGATCCCCTGGAGTAGGAAATGGCCACTCACTCCAGTATTCTTGCCTGAAAAATTCCATGGACAGGTGGGCTACAGTTCATGAGGTCGCAAAAAATTGGACACAATGGAGCTCACATACATAGTTGCTTTACAATACTGTGTTAGTTTTTACTATACAGAAAAGTGAATCAGCTAAACATATACATATAGCCCCTCTTTTTGGATTTCTTTTAGAGTTCCCTGTGCTATGCAGTGAGTTCTCATTAGTTATCTATTTTATACATAGTATCAATAGTGTATATTTGACAATCCCAATCTCCCAACTTGTCCCACCTCCTCTTCTCCCTTGGTATCCACACATTATTCTCTATATCTGCATCTCTATTTCTGCTTTGTAAATAAGACCACCTATACCAATTTTTTTCAGATTCTACATATGTACATTAATATACAATAGTTGTTTGTCTCTTTCTGACTTATTTCACTTACTTCATCCACATCTCTACAAATGACCCAATTTCATCCCTCTTTATGGTTGAGTAATATTATCACATCTTATTCTCTTGATCCTGGTTTTACTATTGCAAAAGAAGGCTATGAGCCACACAATCTCTAAGGGTCCATCTAAACGTCTAGGATTCTTGCTTCAAAGAACCATATATAGAATACAAAACATACACATAAACATAGGGCCAACCTCTTAAGGAAGGTTGATTTAGACATAATTGGTGAAAGCAATGTATAATTATGAAATGTACTTGATTAACTTAGTCTCCAGTACAGTCCATGTGTCTATCAGTCTAAAATAAGCTAGATTATGCTTCAGTGACAAATGACCCTCAAATCTCATTGCCTAAATACCACTTTATTTGTTGCTCTTCAAAACTTCACTGAAGCACAAGTAACTTTCCAAGACCAGTATCCTTCTTGTTTTGACTCAATGGCTGGGCTGGAAGAAACACAAGCTGGAATCAAGGTTGCTGGGAGAAATATCAATAACCTCAGATGTGCAGATGACACCACCTTTATGGCAGAAAGTGAGGAGGAACTAAAAAGCCTCTTGATGAAAGTGAAAGAGGAGAGTGAAAAAGTTGGCTTAAAGCTCAACATTCAGAAAACAAAGATCATGGCATCCGGTCCCATCACTTCATGGGAAATAGATGGGGAAACAGTGGAAACCATGTCAGACTTTATTTTTTGGGACTCCAAAATCACTGCAGATGGTGATTGCAGCCATGAAATTAAAAGACGCTTACTCCTTGGAAGAAAAGTTATGACCAACCTAGATAGCATATTCAAAAGCAGAGACATTACTTTGCCAACAAAGTCCGTCTAGTTAAGGCTATGGTTTTTCCTGTGCTCATGTATGGATGTGAGAGTTGGACTGTGAAGAAGGCTGAGCACAGAAGAATTGATGCTTTTGAACTGTGGTGTTGGAGAAGACTCTTGAGAGTCCCTTGGACTGCAAGGAGATCCAACCAGTCCATTGTAAAGGAGATCAACCCTGGGATTTCTTTGGAAGGAATGATGCTAAAACTGAAGCTCCAGTACTTTGCCCACCTCATGCGAAGAGTTGACTCATTGGAAAAGACCCTGATGCTGGGAGGGATTGGGGGCAGGAGGAGAAAGGGACGACCGAGGATGAGATGGCTGGATGGCATCACGGACTCGATGGACGTGAGTCTGAGTGAACTCCGGGAGTTGGTGATGGACAGGGAGGCCTGGCGTGCTGCGATTCATGGGGTTGCAAAGAGTCAGACATGACTGAGCGACTGAACTGAACTGAACTGAACCAAGTTTCTTGGGTTCTATGCCATCTCTGTATCAACCCGCAATTCTGTGAATAATGAAGCAGAGGAAAAGCAGAGTGAAGAGCTGAACACTACTAATAAATGCTCCCTCTCCATTTAGTCCATGTATTTTATTTTCCAAAGGAAGTTTTCACTTACACTTAACTTCAAAGAACAGAGAAGTATAAGCCACCATTTAAGAAAGTAGTGGGGAATCAGATGTTGGTAAAGACAGGTAATGCCTATTATAATGTGACATGGTATTGAGTATCATCAGAAATTCAAGCAACAGATACAATGTGTGGATGTGAAAATATTTGTCTATATGAAAACATAGTTGTAGTATAAGCCCTGATGATTTTTTTTTTTTTTTTGGCTTTTGCCTTTAAAAAAAAAAAAAAAGTATCTGACTTAAGCTTTGATTGCCAAGGCATCCATTTCAAAGAGGCATTGACTTCAAGACAGATAACTCAAATAAACACATCACCAGCTACAGAACTGGACAAGGAGCCTTTCTGCCTACCCTCACCAAGGCTCCTTTGTTTTAGAAATCTTAGCTGATTTCAATAACACCCATGGACAAAAGAGCCTGGTGCGATACAGTCCATGGAGTCAAAAGAGTCAGACATAACTTAGCGACTAAACCACCAAAGCACCATGTGGACGAATTGTTTTTTTTCCTTTGCATGCTTTTAAACATTTAAAACATGTTGTGTTTTAAATTCATGAATAAACAGTGAGCCTTCAAAACACTAGGCCCCCATATTCAACCCTTACAAAAGCAGAACCCCAGGTCCATGTGGTCCCTTTCTGTTTGCATGCTCTTGTGCATGACCCAAGCTGTGTTGTATAGTTCCCAGACCTAATATGTCATAACACTCTGTGTGTTCAGAGTTTCCAATGGTTATTGCCAAAGGAGTAGTCCAACCACAACATGATGAGACTGGTATAGAAAAACAGTGAATACAAAACACAATAACAAGGCTACAAATGTCTGCCAAAAATCCTGCGGTAAAGATGCATATGGACCTTTGCAATCATTTATTCATTCATTTAGAGTTCATTTAACATTTATTTTTGAGTGCCCACAGTGTGCCAGGTGCTAGGAATAGTTATCTCTCTTTTAGCAGATTTAATTCATTTCTGAAAACCCTGATGCTAAGTGAAGAGTCATTAAATAAAAAATATATTTCCATTATTTTAGTGGGAATAGTTTTGGTGCATTCTATCCCAAATCAAGATGCCCAGAGAATTTTCACAAATAGAAGACCATATTGATTGAATAATTAAAACATGTTTAAATGGGAAATAACTTGGAAGTGAAAAAATTAGTTTGTACCTAAATGGGCAGAAAGGTTCTTATTATAACTGTTGAATCAAACAAAGAAATAGGTAAAAGGAAGGCAGGAATTCTTACAGATAGTAGATATGTGAGATGATCATTTTCTTTTTCATTGGAATTAGGACAGTTTTAAGAACTGAAGTCAGTGTTACCCATAAATACACTGGGAAAACAGGCATAAACCAGAACCATCCTGTGAAAACTGGGAAGTATAGTCCTCCTACTCAAATGCAATGTTGTTTATGAGCAAAAATGAGATGGAAGTGAAAGCTGGTCCTTCAAATAGGATCACTGACACTCACATGTGTATCACATTTTCAGTTTTACACAGCTCAGTACACATTTACTCTGAGAAAAGTGAGGCCACACTGAAGGATGTTGACTGAAATAAAAATATGTTAAAGAGAGCTGATAGTTTCAGTTTTACTTGGCAAGTTACTGAGGATTATAGCCCAGAAGATATCCACTCAGAAAACTTTGAGGGAACAGTCTAAAGATGTAGTTTGGGAGGCCAGTATATATGTATTTTTGATGAAAGGTTATATGTGATCAAGCATACATTTCAGTAGAAGGTTACTAGTAGTCACAAGGAATAGTGACTAGTTCTAGAGTTTTTCTAAGTATAAAAAGATGCAAGTATCAGGTTCATTAAAAACTTTGACTAAAATATTTGTTATCTAAGGGCCTGTTTCGCCTGTTTCCCAAAGCATGAGTTCCTATTCAACTCTTCATCCTGAGTTCCTTTCAGAGTGTACTGTAGGTCGGCAACTGCAATGGCAAGGACCCTATTCTTGTAGAAACAGGTGATATGACATTCCTTAGTAGATGGGCAAGAGTCTGCAGCCAGTGTAAGTTTGCCAAACTCCCCAGGTTTCTCCTAGTCCCCAGAAACATACAAACCAGTGGGCTCATGGGGACTACCAAGGCAGATTTCATTGCAACTCTGATTGACACCAACCCCTGCCACAGCATCTTATTTTCAGGCAGGCAGTTCTTAACAGTAACTATCCACTTGCATTTATCTCAAACTAATGGTACGTAAATGGAGATGTCTCTGAACAAAAATCACAACTCAACAAAATCAACCAACAGACATAGCTTGAATAAAATTTGTTTATATCCTACAAATGACTTTAATGGAAATTGTATTATTAAATCTCAGCTTAATTCTACCACCAAGAGTGCCTCTGAAGAGTTTGAAGCAAGAGAATGACATAATCCTACCTGGGGTGAATCTGTTTCGTCACTGACAATTTGCCTAGCTGTGAACAAGCTATTAAATCTATCTAAGCCTCAGTTTCTCCATTTGCAAAAAAAAAAAAGAAAAAGAAAAAAAATTATGCTTCTATACTACTGAAAGAATTAAATGAGCCAAAGTGTGTAAAGTGCTTAATATATATTTCCTCCTTTTAAAAATAGAAAAGCAACAATACATAAATAAAGATGATAACATAGGAGGTGCCTCAATTTCGTTCCTCCCACAGATACACCAAATGCCCAGCAAAACACAAAACAGTTCCTTGCAAAGAGAAACCCAGAAACTAGCGGAGTGACTCATACATATCAGTCAACTAAGAAAATTAGTTAAAACTTTAGACAGACTAAATAAGAGAAAAGGAGAGAGGACTCAAATACATGAAATCAGAAAAGAAAGCACAGACAGTGCCATGGCTAACAGAGAAATACTAAGAATCATAAGAAGCTACTGTAAGCAATCATACACCAAAAATTAGACAGCCTAGAAGACATAGATAAATTCCTAGAATCACACAATCTACCAAGACTTCCTCATGAAAAAAAGAAAATTTGAACACCAATTACAAACAAGCGCATTGAATTAGTATTTTAAAATATCCTCACAAAGAAAAGTTCAGTATCAAATGACTTCACTGGTGAATATACCAAATATTTAAAGAAGAATTTACATCAATCTTCAAACTCTTCCAAACAGTAGAAGATAAAGGAACACTCCCAGATTCATTTATGAGCTCAGTATCACTCTAATAGCAAAGCCAGACAAGGGCACAACAAAGAAAAAATTATAAGCCAACAACTCTAATAAGCATGAGTGAAAAGAATACTTAACAAAATATTAGCAAACTAAATTCAGAAACACATTAAAAGGATTGTATGCCATGATCAAGAGGGATGTATTTCTAAAATGCAAAGATGGTTCAACATAGGTAAATCTATTAATGTGATACACCACATTAATAAATGAAGGATAAAACTCATATGATTGTCTCAATTGATGGAGAAAAATTATTTCACAAAATTCAACATTGTTTCATGATAAAACCTTTCACATACTGAGTACAGAAAGAATGTACCTCAAAACAATAAAGGCCATATATTGCAAGCTCACAGCTAACATCATAAGAAAAAGCTGAAAGCTTTCCTGGAACAAGACAAGGTAGTCTACTCTTGCCATTTATATTCAAAATAGGACTGGAAGTCCTAGACAGAGCACCTGGTGAGTTCGGGGACAGGATAATAAATGAATCCAAATTGGAAAGCAAGAAGTAGAACTGTCCCTATTTGTAGATGGCACACATACAAAAAATGTGTTAGAACTAATAAACTAATCTAATAACATTGCAGGATGCAAAATCAATATAAAAATTTGGTTGCATTTGTATGCAACAGCAATGAACTATTGGAAAGAGAAATTTTAAAAATGCTCCCATTTTATAATAGCATCATAAACATTAAAACATTTAGGAGTAAATTTAGTCAAGGAAGTGAAAGATCTGTATACTGGAAACTATAAGCATCAATTTCAAAAAAACTGATACACAAATGAGTGGAAATAATTTTCATATTCATGAATTGAAAGAGTTAGTATTGTTAAAATACTAATCCAAGCAATCTACAGGTTTCATGCAATCCCTACCAAAATTTCAAAGGCATTTTTCAGAGAATATAAAAAAGTCATATATCTGATTAAGGGCTTAATATCAAAAATATATGGAGAACCCAAAAACTGAACAGCAAAACAAGTTTTTTAAATAGCCCAACTTACAAGCCAAGGGATCTAAGCCAACAATTTTCCAAATATTTGTTCTTTGAAAGACATACAAATGGCCAAAATGTACATGAAAATATGTTCCACATCAATTAACCATCAGGGACATGAAAATCAAAACTACAATGAGATATCATTTCATACCAGTTAGGATGTCTATTACTGGGAAAAAAAAAAAAACCAGGAAATAGCAAATGTTGGTGAGGATGTGGGGAAAGTGGAACCCTGTACACTGTTGATGGGAATGTTAATTGGTGTAACCCCAATGGAATATTGTACAGATATTCCTCAAGAAACTAAAAATAGTCCTATGATATGACCCAGCAATTCTACTTCTGAGCCTATGTCCTAAGGAAACTAAATTATTATTTTGAAGAGATATCTGTACTCTCATGTTCGTTGCAACAGCATTCACAATCGCCAAACATGGAAACAACTTCAGGGTTCATCAATGGATGAATGGGTGAAGAAAACAGGACGCATACATATTAAGCATGTTCCGTGGAATAATATTCAGCTTTAAAAAAATAAGAAAATCCTGACATTTGTGAAAAGTTGCATGACTTGTAGGACTAAGTGAAATAAGCCAGACAAAAAAAGACAAATACTGCATTCCATCACTTATATGTAGAATTACAAATGAACAGACAAAAAGATTAACTCATAGAAGCAGTGACTAGAATAGTAGAGTGATGATTGCAAGAGCCTGAGAGGTGGGAATTTACAAACAGGTTGAGCAAACGGTGTAGCTCTGTTAAAAGATAAATAAGGTCTGAGGGTCCAATATACACACAGGGACTATAACTGATAATACTTATTGTGTAAATGAAATCTGTTGAGAGTAGAATTGGTGTTTCCACCAATTAAAAAAAGAAAGAA
Source organism: Aepyceros melampus (assembly GCA_006408695.1). Classification (NCBI taxonomy): domain Eukaryota; kingdom Metazoa; phylum Chordata; class Mammalia; order Artiodactyla; family Bovidae; genus Aepyceros; species Aepyceros melampus. The sequence goes on along the minus strand of SJXQ01006888.1, from coordinate 328,916 downwards.
AAGAGGGAAGAAAGGAAGAAAGAAGGAAAAAGAGTAAATCTATGGGTGATGGATGTGTTAATCAACTTAATGGTGAAATTCTTTGACAGTGTATACATATATCAGGGGCGTCCCAGATGGTGCTAGTGGCAAAGAACCCAGCTGCCAGTGCAGTTAGACCTGAGACATGAGTTTGGTCCCTGGTCAGGAAGATGCTCTGGAGGAAGACATGGCAACGTATTCCATTATTCTTGCCTGGAGAACCCCATGGACAGAGGAGCCTGGCAAACTGCAGTTCATTGGCGCTCACAGAGTGAGACACGGCTAAAGTGACTCAGCATGCATGCACATGTATCAAATCATCACATAGTACTCTAAATACATTATTATTCTATTTGTCGGTTATACTTCATAAGCTAAAAAACAACCTCTTAATACGGCAGGTATATGCCAGGTGTTTTCTATGTGTTTTGTGTGCATTAAGCCATATTACTCCTAATAGCCCATGAAGTAGGTATCATCACTTTTATACATGAGAAAACTAAAATATGGTGGGGGAGAAGCCAATAACTAAATTAACAACACTACAAAGTGGTAAAGCTAGAATTTGAGCACAGGAAGCAAGACTCAAGAGTCTATATTTTTGGTCATCACACTATATCACCTCCTTTCCTGGCCCTTGACTTTGTCTTATGTTTCATTTTTTATTCTTAACTATATGCCAACCCCACTGCTTGTCTTAGTCTATCCTTTTTTCTCCCTGACATCAGAGAACAGATTATCTACCGACTCTTATGGTCAAGCAATTTTTCATGAAAACTATAATATTTAAGCCATAAACCAGCCTTGGGTTCAATTTTTCAGCCATCTCAGAATGTCCTCTATTACTTTAGGTACATTTTCAAGATCATTATTTTCTCAATATAAAATTCATTATGAAAGGAATCAGTGTACGATATCCCTGTTATGAACAGTATTTGGAGAAGGAAATGGCAACTCATTTCAGTATTCTTGCCTAGGAAATCCCACGGATGGAGGAGCCTGGTGGTCTAGTCTATGAGGTCACAAAGAGTCAGACACGATGAGAGTTTAGCACTATGAGTGGTACTAACAGAAACTTGTCTCAATTCAAAATGATCAGAGAGACCAGAATTAGATATTGAATAAAGGATTTAACCTGAATGAAAGCTGGCATTTTATTATATAAATATCCATGTCAGGGTTCTTTCTCAAAACAAGCAATTTGGCAAACACAGAATTCAGTAGTAATACTTCTTCAAAGTCTCAAATGGTAAATTTTCCACCCATAAAGTTACAGAATATATATTTACTGTGAAATTATTCAGGGGACCTTATTCTGTCCTGTTTTTTTCCTCCTGAACAATCCATTAATATCTTAAATCTATAGCAATTTTCAGAAAAGAACTCTGAGGAAAACAAAAGAAAAATCAAAGGTCAAACTCAATACAAAGCTGAGAATCTGGGAAAAATGTCCTAAGCTGATAAGGAAAGATGAAGAAAAACAAGTCTTTATTTTTTTTTTTTTGTTTTTTAATGCACTATTCCCATATGGAACAATGCAAAATAATTCCTAGCAAGTTAACTACTCAGAAAAAGCAAATGCCTCCTTCTTTCCTTCAGTGTTGCTTTTTTACTGTGCTGACCTTAAACCGAACAATGGACAAGGCCACAGTCTTGAACAGACATCAGGCTGCATACAATTCCTTTTTGTTATTGTTGTTTACTCAAGTTCTAGTTCCTATAAAGTAAGCCAAAGAAGTATATAACAACTTAAAATATCAAATTTTGTATTTCAGGAAGCCAGAGAATGGAACAGAACTCAATTTAAAGAAAAGAAACTGAAACTTTCCTTTCTAATGAATTTTGTTATCCTATTTGTTTATTCTACATGATTTTTCATTAGAAGCAGTCCTATCTATTCATATACTAGAAGGAGCATAATATATTATCCAAATCCCCCATTAGTAAGGACTCATGATCCCAGCCACTAAAATCTACAGAGTCACTAGCCAGGATAAATTACATAATTTGTGGGGCCCAGTGCAAAAAGAAAATGTGGGGCCTCTTATTCAAATACTATCAAAATTTTGAAGTGGTGAGAGTGGAGAATTAAACCAAGTGTGGGGCACAGCTGAGTATGTGGTATCTGAGTCTGCACATATTGTCTGCCCATGAAGCCAGCCTTCCCTGAGATGCCAGTCAACTGCAATCATGGTCTCAGCAGAAGAGATCTGCCGCCTCCACAGCTGTGCCTCCTTCCTGGGGTGGGGAATATTCAATAGCTGGATTCACACAAGGGTATGAAGTCCTGGCCCCCTTCTTCCCAACTGGGGACAAATCTGCAAGGTTACCTCCACTTCTAAGCTGCCAGTAGCATCTACTGAGTGTTTCATTGAGACAGACTCACACCTGATGTTCTCTCTGATCTGGCTTCTTCTCTTCCAGTCCAAATTTCTGTGCACCAAGAGAATTTTGCTTCATGACAGAGACTATCTTGACCCATAAAACCTTAAATATTTACTAATTTACAGACCCTTTAGAAAAACTTTGCAAACTAAACTGTTAAAGTAGTTTGTATTTGGCTTTCCTTGTGCCCGTAATGGCCCTCAAACCACAGATCAATTAAACAATGTGAAGATTCAGACATCTGACGGAATATCTATTCCAATTATGAATTCCAAATTGAGAGAATAAGCACAAGGTTAGTCCAAGGACCTAACAGGTACACAATAAGATGGACCCAGGCCAAAAACTGATCAGCCAACGTCCAGAAGCTTTGCTTTGATTCATGGACCACAATGACAATTTGCTTAACAAGGAATTAGAGTCTATTCAGAACCAATGCCCAGCAATTCCTGGAAAGTCTGATGATTTCCCTTCTGAAAGCATAATCAGTCTGACGGATGGATACTGATCTCTTTGGGAAAGGTGAGGAGTGACTAAATGACTAAGCACAGCACAGCATAAATACTTTGAAAGGGTAAATATTATGCTATTTTATACTATGAGATATACATTACACTCAGTAGTAAATATTATGTCTATCCTATGAAAATCACCCTTTTGATACAGTTTAAGTAGTAACTGAATGTATTGCTGATTATAAATTACTATATTTGGAAACATCAGAGGAGCCCCAAGTTGTCAAACTACTGCTGATCAAACATAAACATGGGAAGTATGGGGAGTTCAAATTTTTGAGTTTAGGTCTTCAGTGACTGCATGAACATAATCTTATATATTTTGTATACATTTGCGGTATTGAGAAATTTTACTTTTGCACATGTGAAACATTATCAATTTTTTTTTCTCTTTTGATACTGACAAACAAAACATGCTGTCCCTCTTGCACTATCAGTATGAGAGAAACTTAAAGAGAAAACACATTACTTACTTGGTGACATTTCTCTAAACACTGTGATGGGGTTTTTTTGTTGTTGGGCTTGGGTTTTTGGGTTTTTGAGCCTGCGAAAATTATAGGGAAATTTCTCTACTACTGCCCCCTTGTGGATAGTATGTACAAACAGACTAGAAAAGTTGCAATATTTTGAATGTTTTCTTCTGGAATTTTTTCTTTTTTTTTTAATTTTTAAAAAGAGTTGTTTAAGAACTGCACAACTAAATATTTGAAAACAAATAATTCACCATAATATTTAAACAGGAAAATTACATTGACATACCTCATTTCTTAACTGCTTATATGTAGGTTATGTGTGTTTCATAGCATAGATTTATAGAAATTTTATCAATAGGAATCTTAAAGATAATCTGATCAAATCTAATTTTATAAGTGAGAAAATCATGAAACAGGGACAAAGCCTCACTTTACTTTCTAGTATGTCATGACTGGGTAGATAGAAAAGGATAACAACTGGATGTGATTGTCTTATCTATAGTAGAGTACTAGAATACTTAGAAAAAAACTTGCTTTAGTTTCATAATATTTAGAAGTAATATTGTGATAAGATAAAATCAAAGTGACTAAATTCACTTTTTACTGTATAAAGCTGTTTTTGAAAACAAACAAACAAAAAAAAACCTCTTCTCTCCAATAGTAGAATCTCCATTTTTCATTTAGCACCACTTCCTATCTTTCCTAAAGGCAGGCATGGCTGCGTGACTAAGTCTGACTGATGTGTATAAAGGCAAGTCATGTGTGCAGTTTTCAGGTCACTTCCTCAAAGGACAGGTGGTGCCCATTCTTCCTCTTGAAATGTAGACACTGAGGTGAACTATTTGAGATCATGAGAATGGAGAAAAACCTCGAGGATGGAAGAGAAAATTATCAGAAAGACTTGGGTCCCTGACACCAGCTCTGAACTGATACTCAGACTCTTAAGTGGAAGAAAAGTAAACTTCTAACATGTCTATTACTGGGGGACTCTTTTACTCTAGCTAAATTTATACTTGAACTAACAAAATGTTACACATCTTTCAATGAGCAATTGGCAACTTCAGGTGCCACAGAAAATTAAAGACAAGGGATATGTAAGGCTGACATAACAAAACAAAAGCCTTTGCTAAGGCTTACAAAACAAAATATCATAAACTGAATCACTTAAATGACAGAAGCGTCTATTCTCAAAGTTCTAGAAGCTAGAATTTCAAGATGGTGGTGTCAGCGGAGTGGATTTCTTTGGAGTCCTCACTCTTTGGCTTTCAGATGGCTACCTCTTCACTGTGTCCTCGTGTGGTCTTTATTGTCTGTAAACACATGCCCCTGTCTTTAACTCTTTTCCAGCATGGGCGTCAATTATACCATATTAGAGCCCACCTTGATGATTTAATTGTAACCTGAAAGTGTTGAAAGTGTTAGTCCCTCAGTTGAGTCCGACTCTTTGCAACCCCATGGACTGTCACCCACTAGACTCCTCTGCCCATGGAATTCTCCAGGCAAGAGTATTGGAGTGGGTAGCCAATCCTTTCTCCAAGGGATCTTCCTGACCCAAGGATTGATCTCAGCTCTCCTGCATTGCAGGTAGATTCTTTACAGTCTGAGCCACCAAAGATTATTAACTAAGTACCATAACAGAAGCAGAAGATATTAAGAAGAGGTGGCAAAAATACACGGAAGAACTATACAAAAAAGATCTTCACGATGGTGTGATCACTCACCTAGAGCCAGACATCTTGGAATGTGAAGTCAAGTGACCTTAGAAAGCATCGCTATGAACAAAGCTAGTGGAGGTCACAGAATTTCAGTTGAGCTATTTCAAATCCTGGAAGAGGATGCTGTGAAAGTGCTGCACTCAATATGCCAGCAACTTTGGAAAACTCAGCAGTGGCCACAGGACTGGAAAAGCTCAGTTTTCATGTTTTCATTCCAATCCCAAAGAAAGGCAATGTCAAAGAATGCTCAAATTACTGCACAATTGCACTCATCTCACATGCTAGTAAAGTAATGCTCAAAATTCTCCAAGCCAGGCTTCAGCAATACATGAACCATGAACTTTCAGATGTTCAAGCTGGTTTTAGAAAAGGCAAAGGAACCAGAGATCAAATTGCCAACATCTGCTGGATCATGGAAAAAGCAAGAGAGTTCCAGAAAAACATCTATTTCTGCTTTATTGACTATGCCAAAGCCTTTGACTGTGTGGATCACAATCAAATGGGGAAAATTCTGAAAGAGATGGGATTACCAGACCAACTGACCTGCCTCTTAAGAAACTTATATGCAGGTCAGGAAGCAATAGTTAGAAGTAGACATGGAACAACAGACTGGTTCCAATAGGAAAAGGAGTATGTCAGGGCTGGATACTGTTGCCCTGCTTATATAACTTCTATGCAGAGTACATCATGAGAAACGCTGGGCTGGAAGAAACACAAGCTGGAATCAAGATTGCCGGGAGAAATATCAATAACCTCAGATATGCAGATGACACCACCCTTATGGCAGAAAGTGAAGAGGAACTAAAGAGCCTCTTGATGAAAGTGAAAGAGGAGAGTGAAAAACTTGGCTTGAAGCTCAACATTCAAAATATGAAGATCATGGCATCTGGTCTCATCACTTCATGGGAAATAGATGGGGAAAGAGTGGAAACAGTGTCAGACTTTATTTTGGGGGGATCCAAAATCACTGCAGCTGGTGACTACAGCCATGAAATGAAAAACGCTTACTCCTTGGAAGAAAAGTTATGACCAATCTAGATAGCACACTGAAAAGCAGAGACATTAGTTTGCCAACAAAGGTCCGTCTAGTCAAGGCTATGGTTTTTCCTGTGGTCATGTATGGATGTGAGAGTTGGACTGTGAAGAAGGCTGAGTGCAGGGAGAATTGATGCTCTTGAACTGTGGTGTTGGAGAAGACTCTTGAGAGTCCCTTGGACTGCAAGGAGATCCAACCAGTCCATTGTAAAGGAGATCAGCCCTAGGTGTTCTTTGGAAGGACTGATGCTAAAGCTGAAACTCCACTACTTTGGCCACCTCATGCAAACAGTTGACTCATTGGAAAAGACTCCGATGCTGGGAGGGATTGGGGGCAGGAGGAAAAGTGGAGGACAGAGGATGAGATGGCTGGATGGCATCACTGACTCGATGGACGCGATTTTAAGTGAACTCCGGGAGTTGGTGATGGATAGGGAGTCCTGGCGTGCTTCGATTCATGGGGTTGCAAAGAGTCAGACATGACTGAGCAACTGAACTAAACTGACTGAACTGAACCTCTATAAAGACCCTATCTCCCAAAACAATCCCATTCTGAGGTACCAGAAGCTAAGACCTCAACATGCAAATTCTGGGGATACAATTCATCCCATAATAGAGAAAAAGTGTTTACTGCTTAAATTAAAAATTATATTGTGTTCCAATATAATTTTTGTTTTGGGTTTGGCTTCTGTCATTTTGATACTTGGTAAATAGCATTTTTAATTTAAGCACTGATGCTTGGGACTGGTGCACAGGGATGATCCAGAGAGTTGATATGGGGTGGGAGGTGGCGGGGGCTGGTTCAGGATAGGGAAGTCATGTACACCCAAGACAGATTCATGTCAATATATGGCAAAACCAATACAGTAATGTAAAGTAAAGTGAAGTAAAAATAAAAATTAATAAGAAGGAAAAAGATTTATATTGTGTGAGGACCACCTAAAGAAAAACATCAGAAGCCCTATTTTTGTGGTTCCCTATTAATCATTTGTTTTCTCTGGCCTGTATCTCATTAGTTTCCTTTTCTGTTTCCCTTTTCAACCTCGAAATGTTGGCGAGCTTTCCCTCTTCCGCCCTGGCTGGGTCCTAAGCCCTCTTACCCCTGCATCTGCTTGTCTCACTAGGATAACTCATCCAGCCACATGACTTCTCATATCTCTGCCTCAGTCTTTCCACACATCTGAGGCTACAGGATAGGGAAGTCATGTACACCCAAGATAGATTCATGTCAATATATGGCAAAACCAATACAGTAATGTAAAGTAAAGTGAAGTAAAAATAAAAATTAATAAGAAGGAAAAAGATTTATATTGTGTGAGGACCACCTAAAGAAAAACATCAGAAGCCCTATTTTTGTGGTTCCCTATTAATCATTTGTTTTCTCTGGCCTGTATCTCATTAGTTTCCTTTTCTGTTTCCCTTTTCAATCTCGAAATGTTGGCGAGCTTTCCCTCTTCCGCCCTGGCTGGGTCCTAAGCCCTCTTACCCCTGCATCTGCTTGTCTCACTAGGATAACTCATCCAGCCACATGACTTCTCATATCTCTGCCTCAGTCTTTCCACACATCTGCAGGCTGATACACTCATCATTTCCTGCGTGACATCTCTATGTGGATGTGCAATGGATATGTCAGCTTGGTTTTTCCCCCTCAATTTTCATCTTGTCGCATCAAAGAATTGAAATGACAGACTAGGGCAGTTCAAGCAAGCAGGATTCATTCAGCAAACAGCAAAGAGTATACTGTTGAGACGTGAGAGTGGACCAAATCCTCTATGAATGATCTCAACCGATCTCAGTTTCCCTTTTTGTTCTTTGTGCCCTCCCCTAAACAGTCCCTAAAACCTAATTTGTTCTAACCCTCGCAAAATAGGTACCTGAGACCAGTCGGGGAAGGAAATGTAAATAGGGCATATGCTGAAGGCCAGTCAGGGGAAGGGGTGTGCCAGGGCGTCTTTTCCTGCTGAAAATCCTCAGTTCAGGCTGTGTTTTCTCTTTCCTGAGCTTTACCTTTTCTTGGTTAGCCTCTGCATGGCTCTTCTAGTCATCTCTTTCTCTAACCCCCATCTTGGTCTTCTTTTTCCTATTCTAACTGCCTAAGAGATATCTGAAACTGGATGTGCCCATAGAGACCTCTTGATTTCTTCACAGGCTTTCTTATCTTCTTAAATGGCACTACTACCCAAAAAGTGTTCTAAAGCCCAAACCTAGATCTAATCTTCAGTCCTTCCCATTCATCCCTCCTTACTCTCCATTACCCCCATACATGAAATCGAATCAATTCTTCTGCCAAAACATACTCTGTAAATTCCATATGCCGCTCTGCATCTCTGCTGTGACAACTGTAGCCCAAGCATCACCATCTACCCTGGGGACCAACCGCTGTAGCTCCTAATTGATCTTAATGCTTCCATTCCTGCCTACAAGTTTGTTTTCAACTTAGAAACCAAAGTCATCTTTTTGAAACATAAATCAGATCGAGTCACTCTCTTGCTTTAAACTCCCTCATGGTTTTCCATTGCACTTGAACTAAAATCCAAGTCTGTCACCATGGGACCCTCATGTGGGGCCCTTTGGAATCAGCTCCCTGTCTGTCCCTCTCATGATGAGATTCTGTCTCATGCCATCCTCTCCCTGTTCACTGGGCTCCTCCACATTGGTTTTCTTTCTCTCTTTTGAATGCAGTTGGGGTTGGGGTCATTTCCGTGTTTCAGATGTTTTTTGTCCAAGAGGTCATTCAGGTTTCAGCTCCAGTGTTACCTTTAAGTAAGTCCTTCACGACTACCTTGTGAAGACACATCACTATTACATCACTCCCTTTTATTTCTTTCAGAAGAGTTACCACTATATGGATTTGCTTGGTCAATTTATTTACTAATTTGGGGATTTTTTTTTTATCCTCTCCATTATAACACTAGCTACTTGAAAGCAGGAACTTATATACTTTGTTTACCATATTATTTGTAACACCTAAAATACAGTCTGGCAATAAACACTATTGGATAAATGGACAGATGAATCTTGCGAGCTGCTTTGTGGGGTGTATCCTGCTATAATAACAGAGCAGAAGCTGGGTGAATAGGATTTTGAACAAGTAATATAATGTTGACAGCCAAGGCACAACTCACACTGCTGTGAATTTCCTCCTTTAAGTGAAATTTAAGATGACTTAGTGCTCTTTTCAAGAGATATCCTTCACACTCATTTATATTCTAATAGTTCTGAAATCTGTATCCTGTGAATTAACCCATTTCCTTGAAATTCAGACACAATTAACAAAGTATTCCAATACATCATCTGTAAATCCAGGCATCTCAAACTAAGCTTATCTTTGTATTTAACTCTTCTTTAGTCTCAAAGTCAAAAAGTCTTGGAAATTCTTGGTTTTAATTCCATGACTCGTTGTATGATTTTTGAGCAAGTCATTTTACCTCCCTGACTCTGTTTCATCTATAATATAAAAGGGTGTGCTTAGGTGACCTCACCTAAAAAAGTTAACATCAATATTGTAACTTTATCTTACTATGATGTCATGATTGAGTAATACTAAGCCATTTTCCCCTCCAAATCACTACATCTGAGCAGCTACAAAAGTGACCAGGCAGCAAACTGTTCTCTTGGAATCAGAGTAGATATAGTCAACTCTGTTTCATCTATAATATAAAAGGGTGTGCTTAGGTGACCTCACCTAAAAAAGTTAACATCAATATTGTAACTTTATCTTACTATGATGTCATGATTGAGTAATACTAAGCCATTTTCCCCTCCAAATCACTACATCTGAGCAGCTACAAAAGTGACCAGGCAGCAAACTGTTCTCTTGGAATCAGAGTAGATGTAGTCAAATGAACACTGAATATAAGATTAGTTACTGAGAGGATTCGCCATTCCAAGTACACTCCCAGTAACTCACAAATATTCTTAAATAGAATACTTCTAAGGCTCATGTTTTCTGCTTTAGTTATGCACATGCTAGCTAATTAAGAATTTAGAACCAAAAAAACAGACTCACAGTTCCCTCATCACCATTTCACATTCTTAAGTCTTTCTCATGTTTAAAATTTTAGTTAACATCGTTGTTTATAGAGGCCATAGAATACTTCCACCCCCTCTCGTTACCTTTAACATTCATTTGTCAACTGATATCTTTTTTTCTAACTCACAATACACAGACACATGGATAGATAAATACATATAGACTCAGATACTGACTTAAATAGACTCTCTTATTTATATTTTCCCCTTAGTGTTCAGTATTGCTTCTTGTATTTGGGAAGTGGTTGATAAATACTTGAGAATAGTTATAGCTATTGTACCAGAAACTTATCTTATCCCTAAAGAAAACCATCATGAAGACCAATTTGGGTGCCATAAATTAAGAAATCCAGGAGAATAGGATCAAGATGACAGAGAAGAAAGACCCTGAGCTCACTCTGCCACAAACACATCAAGACTATGATCACATACAGAGCAAGTCTTGTGGAACAGTCTGAAGACTAGCAGAATGACTCATCATCAAGACTGTAAAGAAAGAACTGAACAAAGTCTTACATGAGGGGAAAAGGGATGATCTTATTGGGACCCATTCTCCTAACAGGTAACCCAGAGGAATAGGCTATCACAAGCTCCAGGATCCTTTGAGCCCCAGATTAGGCTTCCTAAACCTCGGGTCTGGAACCAGGAAGGAGAGTTCCCTTAATTGCTTTTAAGACCAGTGGGGCTCACCAGAGGGTAGGAAGTCACTGAGACTCTGCTGTTGAAAGATTGCATAAACAGGCTTGACTGCTCTCAATCACAGAGCAGAGAGAGCAGACTGAAAACCGCTGTTCACTGTGACTGGCCTGCCAGGGCTACCCAAGCACACCCACCAGAATCTGCAAGGCTTCAGCCCGTCCTTTGGCACTGCTCCCTGCAAAAGCAGCAACTCCACCAGGGAAAGTGGAGCCAGGTCAGAAGTGCAGGTCCAAGTCCTCAGGCCTCAGTCATACTTGCCCCACCGCAGGGTGGTGACCAGCACTGAGCCCAGGTGCTGCCCCAGCTCACACCTGGCTCTGGCTATAGTCGACAGACTCCAGCCCCACCTCCCACCAAGTCACAGGCTGCCACCTCGCCCTGGAGGAAGGCATGGCTTGTACCCCCTTCAGTCCAGCTCTGCCAACAGGACTCGGGGTGCACAGACCACAAAGGGCCACTCTCACATAAGGACATGACTTCAAGACCTGGATAGGTCACCGTTTCACCTAGTTTCACAGAGACAGAGAAAGCCAAACAAAAAGAGAAAGCAAAAGACTGTTTCAAATGAAAGAACATGATACAATCCCAAGGGTAAAGATCCTTAATGAAAAGGAGATAAATAATTTACCTGATAAAATGTTCAAAGCAATAGTAATAAGAGCAAGCCCTGAACACATGAGAAAAATAGAGGAACACAATGAGAACTTAAAAAAATAAAAAGGAAGAAGAAGAACTAGAAAAATAGAGCTAATCAGAGTTGAATTATGCAATAATGGAAATAAAAGATACATGGAATTAACAATAGATTAGGTGACATAGAAAAAGGCATAAGCAACTGGAAGATGAAAATCACCCAAACAGAACAGAAAAAAAAAAAAAAAAACCTAAGTGAGGAGAGTTTAAGGGACCTGTAGGACAATGTCAAGCATTCTAACATTCACATTACAGGGGTCCCAGAAGGAGAAGAGAAGGGAAAAGGACAGAAAACTTGTTTGATGAAATTATGGCTATAAACTCTCCTAACCTGGGATGGAAACAGATATTCAGGTCCACGGGTCTAAGAGTGTCCCAACAAAATGAACCCAAAGAGGCTCACAGCAAGACATATCACAATTAAAATGGCGCAAATTAAAGATAAAGATAGAATTCTTTAGGTGGCAAGAGAAAAACAAAGAGTCACATTCAAGGATACCCTCATAAAACCAAATCATCAGCTGATTTTTTTCAGCAGAAACTCTGCAGGACAGAAAAGAGTAGATAATTTATTTAAAGTGCTGAAGGAAGCAACTTACAACCAAGGGTACTCTGCACAGCAATTTTCTTATTTCAAGTTGAAGAAGTGTAAGCAAGCAGCTCCTTGCTGGAAGCCCGCCCTCAACAGGAAACCCCTTTTTCTTGTCAATTTAGGAAAGCTACGTTGTAATTAACCATAACAAGGCGTTGCCACACTGTTCATCTCTGACCCAAGCACACCTTTCAAATCTTTGAATTACACGATAAGTCACATAAACTGTTGGTTCTTTCCATAGATCAAATAAGTAGAAATGAAGAATAAGCAATTAACAAATCATCAGATCTCTTCCCTAGCTTCCCCTTCATCAATCTCACATACAAACTGTGTGAACAAGATAGCATCCAGGGGACAATCACAAGAAGTTGACAAGTCTGCCAAGTGACCCCCCCCCCATCAATGATTAGTTGAGATTACTTCCTTTTCTCCTTTAAAAAACTTTGATGACCAAGCAGAATCTTGGGAAAGGATTCTAAGAGCACTGAGTCCACCATCTCACCAGATTGCCAGCATTCTGATTCCAAGCAATTTTCCTTTCTAGTAAGAACTGCCTCTAGGGTATTGATTCTCTAGCAGAGAAGTGCCAGACCTCAGTTCAGTAACAGAAGAGACTGAGCTCCCCAGACAAGCAAAAACTTGAATTGATCACCACTAAATTAGTCTCTCTCTCTCTCAGATACACGCACACATGCACACACACACATGCACACACACACACACACACACACACCCCATTAAAGAGTCTTCCTTAAGTGAAGCTGGAGTCAAGGGAAGGTGATCAGGGAAAGTTTGAAGGATTTTCTCTATTTTTAAAACTATATTCTTTTATTTATTTATTTATTTATCTATTTTTAGCTGTGCTGGGATTCCTTACTGGACACAGGTTTTCTCTAGTTGCAGAGAAAGTGAGTCACTCAGTCATGTCCCACTCTTTGTGACCCCATGGACTGTAGCCTGCCAGGCTCCTCTATCCATGGAATTCTCCAGGCAGGAATACTCGAGTGGGTTGCCATTTCCTTCTCCAGGGGATCTTCCTGACCCAGGGACAGAATCTGGGTCTTGTGCATTGCAGGCAGATTCGCCTTGCAGTATGTGGAATCTTCCTGGACCAAACCTGTGTCCCCTGCATTGGCAGGCAGATTTTTAACCACTGGACCAGGACTCTCTGTAAATCAAACAGTCAAGAGTCTGCCTGCAATGCAGGAAACCAGGGTTCGATCCCTGGGTTGGGAAGTTCCTCTGGAGAAGTGAATGGTAATCCACTCCAGTATTCTTGCCTGGAGGACTCCATGAACAGAGAAGCCTGGTGGGCTAACCCCCATGGGGTTGCAGAGGGTCAGACTCGACCGAGTGACTAACACACACACTACAGACATCTAGGATTCTTTCTTAAAGAATAATTTAGTACAACTTCCAATGCAGCAATGAAGATTGCTCTTTCAGGTCTTTTCATGAAAGATGATTAGGTTTATATTATTCCTCAGAAGAGAGAGAAGAATCTTAGAGACACTCAGAGAAACATAAATAGAACCTTAAAAATAAAAGAAAATAAAAGAATATAGCACTGGAATTATTGTCGCCACTTACCACAGGATGGAGGACTAAGGGTATTATATGTCACCGGCAATGAATACAAGACATAAAATAAGCAACAGCCAGTTTAAATTTAAACTGCACTTGAATGGTAGCATGCAGAGGGCACGTACTGAATCTATCGGAGGTAGGGGGTCGCAGCTTTTTATTGTTAAAGGAAGAAGCCAACACAAACATCCTTAACAGAGAGGAGAAAAAATTTAAAAATGAAAGATTAGGTGAGCTTGTGAGAAAGGGGAGAAAAAGAATGACACCAATATTCTTTCTATGTTGAGCAAATAATGAAGAGAAGAGGAAGCACTGAGGAAGAAACTTCCCTGTGTTGTCCTCTTTATAGGATTCCAGAGAGATCATATCAAGTCTTTCCCCTCTGGGGCACCTCACAATTTCAATGGAGCAAACAATCAGATTGAAGGTCAGGAAACTACAACACAATAAACACTTAACTAGGTCTGAAAAGAAAAGAAATATCCCAAGGGAAAGGATGGGTAGATGCAAGCTAGCACAGAGAAAACTGGGACTTAGAATCAAAGTAACCTGCTTCCCTGGTGTCTCAGACAGAAAGAATCTGCCTGCATTGCAGGAGATCTGATTCGATCCCTGGGTTGGGAAGATCCCCTGGAGGAGAGCACGGCAACCCACTCCAGTATTCTTGCCTGGTGAATCCCAAGCCAGAGAAGTCTGGCAGGCTACAGTCCATAGGGTCGCAAAGATTTGGACAGAACTGCAGCAACTTAGCATGCCCAACCTGAAATTTAATTATGGTAGCTTCACTAAAGTCAGACATTTCAATGAATAGAATAGCAGTTTATGAGATATGCCAAAGGATCTAAAATCCCATAGTCATTAGGAACATTTACTGTTTTAGTTTTCACTGACAAGGGAAAGATGTTCTTTTCTTTTGATTTTTCAAATGCTGTGGCAGAAAATTTCCTTGGGACAAATCACTGTCACAGATAGGCAACATTAACACTGTTGAGTCTGTTTTGATCTTTTGGTCAACAGCCCACTTCAGATCTGTCTGCTTTCCTAGGAGAGTCAGAGGGGAAGGTGAGCACCTTGGGACTTTAAAGAGCAGCTCAGGGCCATCAGAAGACAAAGGTTTATTATTAGCATGATCTACTGAGATGGCAGTCCCTGAACTTGCAAGAAATTTCCCCAGCATATCAATTTATTTCTAGTTAACCTTTGCACCGTTGCTTCCATTTGATGCTGAAGTTCATTGAAGAAGCCTGACAAAACATATATTATAGTGCTTAATTGGTATGTGTCAAGCTGTAATATGGATAATTAAAATTCAACCAAGTACCATCTTATGTAAAGGAGGGCAGAATTTAGTTAGGCTATTTCCTCAGCAGTCTAACTTTCTGATGCAGTTTAGAGATGAAAATAATTTAGTAAACTGTTCTCCAATGATAGTTAGGTGGACAAAATGAAAACCAAAACAAAAAAGGGAAAAACAAAAAAAAATTTTTGGAGTCTTAAGAATTACAATTTGGAAGACACAGAGACAGAGATTCTGGCAAAACTGAGTGAATTGGTATGTGTCAAGCTGTAATATGGATAATTAAAATTCAACCAAGTACCATCTTATGTAAAGGAGGGCAGAATTTAGTTAGGCTATTTCCTCAGCAGTCTAACTTTCTGATGCAGTTTAGAGATGAAAATAATTTAGTAAACTGTTCTCCAATGATAGTTAGGTGGACAAAATGAAAACCAAAACAAAAAAGGGAAAAACAAAAAAAAATTTTTGGAGTCTTAAGAATTACAATTTGGAAGACACAGAGACAGAGATTCTGGCAAAACTGAGTGTTCCACAGTAGAAAGGGAGTTCAGTTTAGTTCAGTCGCTCAGTTGTGTCCAAGTTTTGTGACCTCATGGACCGCAGCATGCCAGTCTTCCCTGTCCATCACCAATTCCCAGAGCCTATTCAAACTAATGTCCATCAAGTTGGTGATGCCATCCAACCATCTCATCCTCCATTGTCCCCTTCTCCTTCTGTCTTCAATCTTTCCTACCATCATGGTCTTTTCCTGAGTCATTTCTTCACATCAGGTGGCCAAAGTATTGGAGCTTCAACTTCAGCATCAGTCCTTCCAATGAATATTCAGGACTGATTTCCTTTAGGATTGACTGGTTTGACCTCCTTGCAGTCCAAGGGACTCTCAACAGTCTTCTCCAACATTACAGTTCAAAAGCATCAATTCTTTGGCACTCAGTTTTCTTTGTAGTCCAATTATGACATCCATACATGACTACTGGAAAAGCGATAACTTTGACTAGAAGGACCTTTGCCAAGTAAAGTAATGTCTCTGGTTTTTAATATGATGTCTAGGTTGGTTGGGAATATCCCCTGGAGAAGGAAATTGCAATCCACTCCAGCACTCTTCCCTGGAAAATCCCATGGACTGAGGAGCCTGATAGGCTANGGGGCGGGAGAGGGGAGGTGGGGGTCGGGATTGGGAGTTCATGTATACTCGTGGCTGATTCATGTCAATGTATAGCAAAATGAATACAATATTGTAAAGCAAAACAAACTAAAAAAATAAAAATTAATTAAAAAAAAAAAACTTTGGCATAACCAAATCTAATAGCTGATTCTTCACAGTTATATTCCAGCTTAAGGGGAAAAAAGGAAGAATGATTAGTAAAGGTAGACTATTCCCACTTTGCAAACTTATAATGAAATAATTAATCTAAACAATAATTGTTAATGTTTGCCAGTGTCATAAAATGAAGGACCACCAGCCATTAGGTATCCCTGATAGAAGCATATGATGGCATTTATAAAATAATTCTAACCAAATAAATAAAAAATAAAACCTGAATATGATCAAATCTCTAGATTTGGCTATCAGTTTCCAGAAAATGCAGGGAACATGTCAAACAATGCCAGAAGAATAAAAAGTAAATCAAAGGGGGAAATGTTAGCTAATTAAGAAATTTTGAATATTGACTGGATTTTGTTATTGAAAATAATTATGTTATATTTCCAAATGGTATAATGATATTATGATTGTACTTTATAAAGGTCTTTATCTTTTTTAAAATATTTAGTGAAATATTTAAAGATGAAAGATGTTATGTCTGGAAATTGTTTCAAAATAATCCAGTGTGTCTTAGTGGGCAAGGACAAAACAAAAATTGTGTCTCTGAGTGACAGTTGTTGAAGATGCTAGATGGTTATATAGAAGATTTATAATTATGGTAAGAGATATCAACCCCCCCCAACATGTATTAACAGATTAAAGGCTAAAATACATACAAGCAAAATATATACCTGAGACATGAGGCTTTAACAAACTCCTTTGGAATTCTTAGTACTGATAATGATGCTTGGAAGATGCTCAGGAGAAATTTAGAAATGGAGACCCTATAGCAATATAATATGGGCAAATATTGCATTAACTAAATAGTTTTCTCCCAAAGGAATTCATGGTTTCTGGATTGGATTTTGTTTAAAATGCCAAAATGTTAACCTCTTCTCCATCAATAAAAAACCAGGTCTGTTTAAAATAGAAGATATACTCATGCAAACTGAACAGCAAGGACATTCTAGGATCCTTGAAATAATTGTAAGCATTTATTTTGAAAACTAAAGGTACATCCAGAACATCCTGAATAAGTATGCTAAAACTATGGATTATAATATACCAAACTATGGAAGGATAGAGACTTCCTTGATGGCTCAGTGGTAAAGAATCCGCCTGCAGTTCAGGAGACACAGGAGACTTGTGTTCAATCCTGGGTCAGGAAGATCCTCGGGAGGAGGCCATGGCTACTCGCTCCAGTATTCTTGCCTGGAGAATCCCATGGACAGAGGAGCCTGGCGAGATACAGTCCATGAGGCTGCAAAGACCAAGACTTGAGCACACATGCATACACACGTGTATGGAAGGATAACCCTGCTTGTCCCAGGAAGGGAAATTTTCCATGATGTTTGATAAACTTGAGATCTACAGTTTTGAATTTTAGATTTTAACTTTAAGATAGACTGCAGAGAATAATAATCAAAATATTAACCATATATTCAAGCCAGATTACTTTGATAGAATCCTGAATAGAACAGTGTTTGATACAGATTATATTCTTAGTACCTATTTATTACATTAAGAAATATGTTCAATGGGCACTGAGTTTCAGTTTTGCCAGATGAAAAGAGACCTGGAGATGGCTGATGGTGACAGCTGCACAACATGAATGGACTTAATGCTGCAGAACTGTATGCTTAAAAACAGTTATGGGAGTAAAGTTTGCAACATGTTTATTTTACCTTAACTTTAAAAAGATTATGGAGACATTAGCAGAACAAAAAATAATATGGTGCAAAAATCAAACCATCTTATATTATTTGGTGGACCAAAAGTTTCAAACTTTCTGGCCTACCCAATAAAACTATGTGCAATTTAGAAACAGTCATGAAAACTTTGGTGTTCAATTTAGTGACATGATGCATAGAAAAACAGATAATACAGAGTTTCATCATGCAGCATTAAAAACCTTACTTATTACATTAGTGCCATTCATTAACTCAGGCATCTAGAAAAAATCTGAAGCATAAAAATAGCTTGATATACCGAAAAGAAAACTTTAACTTAATTGCTTTTTCTCTATATATTAAATGCTTACATATATTACAAAGGATTTTATGTATTCTATTCATTTTTGCATCTTGGGTATAATTTTATATATTATATATAATTATATTATATATATTTTATATATAAATTTAATTTTATTTATATATAAATTATATGTGTATCTGTTATATATACATATATAATTATATGTATATATTACATATAATATATTATATATATATAATTTTATATATGTGGTACACTGTCTTGGAAGACAATTCTCCATGGTCTCTCATGTTTCCGAACAATGGCTGTCTCTGTCAATGACACTCTTTTCAAGAGTGTTTATGATGCTTTCACACTGTGGTGCTGAAGATGACTCTTGAGAGTCCCTTGGACAGCAAGGAGATCAAACCAAGCAATCCTAAAGGAAATCAACCCTGAATATTCATTGGAAGGACTGATGCTGAAGCTGAAGCTCCAACACTTTGGTTACCTGACGTGAAAAGCCGATTCATTGGAAAAGACCCTGAAGCTGGGAAAGATTGAAGGCAGGAAGAAAAGGGGGCAATAGAGAATGAGGTGATCGAATGGTGTCACCGACTCAATGGACATGAATTTGAGCAAACTCCAGGAGATGGTAAAGACAGGGAAGGCTGGGGTGCTGCACTCCTTGGGGTCACAAAGAGTCTGACATAACTGAGCGACTAACACTTTCATTTTCACTTATTATATCAAGCATCAAGACCTGTGTGTCTCAGTAATTGATCCTGTTTAAATGATCTCAATAGAAGTTAGTACATGTCTGTTTCTCTATGCCTTGATTTCTTTGTAACAACAACAAAAAAAAAGGGAGTTACAATTCAAGAGACAAATCACAAGTATATTCTGAAAGTTAACGAGGAAATGCGGCTGAATTCTTTAGATAAAAGGCATTACAGATTGACATTGCTATTTGATTTTGATGCTCCTGCCAAGGGACTGCCTGTGTGTTTCTCTCTAAAGAAAATGCGATTGTTCCCAGGAGAGAAGCCTCTAACCTGTTCAACACTCAATGGTACAGGATGAATACCACATCTCTCTAAATTATATTTTCTCTCACTTCTAACAGTGTATAAATTTTGTAAGTCAGTATCTTCACTAGTCTCTTAGCAGGTCTGAATTTTGCAGTTCTATTGAGATACTCTCTGTCCTCATTATTTAATTTTCATTGAAATATATTCTTATCATGATTTTACTAATTTGAATTTAATAAGCATATGGAAATTACTTAGCATCCACTAATAAAGTTATTGTTTTTACTTTTCACTAGAACGTTACAAAATACCAGATGCAGTAATAAACTTTGTTTTGTTTTTCATATTTGCAGATTGAGATAAGTGCCATATGGAAGGAAAATGGTAAAATTAACAAAGCTGAGGCTAAAGAAATAAACTACAGGTGGTTCTCAATTTTGCCTTGAGCTAGACTTGAAAATGAAGCCAAATAACAATCTCCTCTAGAACATAAAATCGTGAAGAAATCACATTCAATAGTTGTCTCTTGGCTTTGCTTAAAACCATTTTTCTTTTTTTTTTTAACCAAAAATGCTTCCATGCTTAAACTCCTGTTTTGAATGGTTTCCTTTATATCAAGGCTAGAACCATTATACAAACCTTTAAAACAAAGATTTATAAGATATACTCTTCTTGAAATTGGCCAGAAGAAAAAAATCTAGGTTAATTATTTGTTCCATTTTATCAAAAAATTAAATTATTATTATTCATGTTTTTAATTTCATACTATGGTTAGGAATGTACCATTTAATGTGCCATTAAAATAAGTGACTTCCTCAAGGGTCTGCTCTTTATCTTTTATCTTCCTAAATCATTCTCATATTCTTATCTAGTTCTATATTACCGTATTTCATTATGTTTGAAAAGCACCTTGGAAGCAGTTTTCCCCATTTAAATGTCTCTGCAACCAAAAAAAGGGTCTTACAAAGGGTATACCGCATATTCCCTGGCTGCTCTCAATATCCATTCTCCATCCACTAGGACTTTCTCTGGCTTAAGGTCTGGCCAAGGTGTGCTGAGCCCTCTGGGTTTTCTTGTCCTCTGGATACTGGTAGGGTCGTGGAGTGGGAAGCTCCAGTAGCAGGCCAGAGGGGAAAAAGTCAGAAAATAAGCTCCCTCAGCTCTCTCTTGAAGACTTTGGGGCAGCAGTAACTGTGCTCCTCCACCTAAGACTCAGGCTCTCCTCTGGCTCCTAGCCTCCCATAGTAGTTAGCAGTCACAGCAGCTTGTTCCCCTAACCCTTCCAAATAAGGGTTGCTGAGGGCTTCCAGTTGTTGCTAGATCCTGCTTGCATTGCAGTCCTTGTTTGTTTCCTTAACCTTCTCACACCTCAGTCAACTGCCCCTTTACTTAACTTTATACACACACACACACACACACACACACACATATATATATATATTCATGTTTCCGAACAATGGCTGTCTCTGTCAATGACACTCTTTTCAAGAGTGTTTATGATGCTTTCACACTGTGGTGCTGAAGATGACTCTTGAGAGTCCCTTGGACAGCAAGGAGATCAAACCAAGCAATCCTAAAGGAAATCAACCCTGAATATTCATTGGAAGGACTGATGCTGAAGCTGAAGCTCCAACACTTTGGTTACCTGACGTGAAAAGCCGATTCATTGGAAAAGACCCTGAAGCTGGGAAAGATTGAAGGCAGGAAGAAAAGGGGGCAATAGAGAATGAGGTGATCGAATGGTGTCACCGACTCAATGGACATGAATTTGAGCAAACTCCAGGAGATGGTAAAGACAGGGAAGGCTGGGGTGCTGCACTCCTTGGGGTCACAAAGAGTCTGACATAACTGAGCGACTAACACTTTCATTTTCACTTATTATATCAAGCATCAAGACCTGTGTGTCTCAGTAATTGATCCTGTTTAAATGATCTCAATAGAAGTTAGTACATGTCTGTTTCTCTATGCCTTGATTTCTTTGTAACAACAACAAAAAAAAAGGGAGTTACAATTCAAGAGACAAATCACAAGTATATTCTGAAAGTTAACGAGGAAATGCGGCTGAATTCTTTAGATAAAAGGCATTACAGATTGACATTGCTATTTGATTTTGATGCTCCTGCCAAGGGACTGCCTGTGTGTTTCTCTCTAAAGAAAATGCGATTTGTTCCCAGGAGAGAAGCCTCTAACCTGTTCAACACTCAATGGTACAGGATGAATACCACATCTCTCTAAATTATATTTTCTCTCACTTCTAACAGTGTATAAATTTTGTAAGTCAGTATCTTCACTAGTCTCTTAGCAGGTCTGAATTTTGCAGTTCTATTGAGATACTCTCTGTCCTCATTATTTAATTTTCATTGAAATATATTCTTATCATGATTTTACTAATTTGAATTTAATAAGCATATGGAAATTACTTAGCATCCACTAATAAAGTTATTGTTTTTACTTTTCACTAGACGTTACAAAATACCAGATGCAGTAATAAACTTTGTTTTGTTTTTCATATTTGCAGATTGAGATAAGTGCCATATGGAAGGAAAATGGTAAAATTAACAAAGCTGAGGCTAAAGAAATAAACTACAGGTGGTTCTCAATTTTGCCTTGAGCTAGACTTGAAAATGAAGCCAAATAACAATCTCCTCTAGAACATAAAATCGTGAAGAAATCACATTCAATAGTTGTCTCTTGGCTTTGCTTAAAACCATTTTTCTTTTTTTTTTTAACCAAAAATGCTTCCATGCTTAAACTCCTGTTTTGAATGGTTTCCTTTATATCAAGGCTAGAACCATTATACAAACCTTTAAAACAAAGATTTATAAGATATACTCTTCTTGAAATTGGCCAGAAGAAAAAAATCTAGGTTAATTATTTGTTCCATTTTATCAAAAAATTAAATTATTATTATTCATGTTTTTAATTTCATACTATGGTTAGGAATGTACCATTTAATGTGCCATTAAAATAAGTGACTTCCTCAAGGGTCTGCTCTTTATCTTTTATCTTCCTAAATCATTCTCATATTCTTATCTAGTTCTATATTACCGTATTTCATTATGTTTGAAAAGCACCTTGGAAGCAGTTTTCCCCATTTAAATGTCTCTGCAACCAAAAAAAGGGTCTTACAAAGGGTATACCGCATATTCCCTGGCTGCTCTCAATATCCATTCTCCATCCACTAGGACTTTCTCTGGCTTAAGGTCTGGCCAAGGTGTGCTGAGCCCTCTGGGTTTTCTTGTCCTCTGGATACTGGTAGGGTCGTGGAGTGGGAAGCTCCAGTAGCAGGCCAGAGGGGAAAAAGTCAGAAAATAAGCTCCCTCAGCTCTCTCTTGAAGACTTTGGGGCAGCAGTAACTGTGCTCCTCCACCTAAGACTCAGGCTCTCCTCTGGCTCCTAGCCTCCCATAGTAGTTAGCAGTCACAGCAGCTTGTTCCCCTAACCCTTCCAAATAAGGGTTGCTGAGGGCTTCCAGTTGTTGCTAGTCCTGCTTGCATTGCAGTCCTTGTTTGTTTCCTTAACCTTCTCACACCTCAGTCAACTGCCCCTTTACTTAACTTTATACACACACACACACACACACACACACATATATATATATATAAACTTTTTTGAGTATGCCATTTCCCTCCTGATGGGATTTTTCCTTCCTGATGGGAAAAATACATTTTTTTTTTTTTTTTCCAGAAGTGGTCTGAAGAAACAGCCACTGAAAGGGAATTCTGGGATTCAGTCGCACGTGTCAGTGATCACATTAGATATTGGCTCTAAACTTCTGCCAGTCTCCAGACACAACAAAATGCCATTACAGAAAACTGGTCAGAGTAGGGCTGATGGAAGTTAGGTGACAGGTGGAGCTTTGGCCTTAGTTCATCTCATAATAGGTCCAGTGGGACTACAGAACTCTCCTATAGTTATTTCCTCAAGGCCATAGTAAGATTAGATCAAGAGCGTCTATGGAATCTCTGATAAGCCCTAATGGAATAATACAAGCCCCTAGGGTCTTAGAATGAAGCTATGTCGTATTCTGTCCAAAATTATTCTCTACTTGAAAAGCAGTTTTTGGTGACAACTCTGTTTGATCCCTGAATATTCATTGAAACGACTAATGCTGAAGCTGAAGCTCAAATACTTTGGCCACCTGATGTGAAGAGCCAACCCACTGGAAAAAAACCCTGATGCTGGAAAGACTGAGGGCAGGAGGAGAAGAGGGCAACAGAGGATGAGGCAGTTGGATGGCTTCACAGACTAGATGGACCTGAGTTTGAGCAACCTCTGGGAGATAGGGAAGGACTGGGAAGCTTGGCATGCTGTAGTCCCTGGTGTCACAAAGAGTTGGACATGACTTAGCAACTGAAAAACAACAGTGGTTGATCATGATGCATGAGATTACTATGCCACCTCAACTCCCATCTGGACCAGGCGTTACCAATCCATAAAGTCATAGTATTTAATGCACAGAGTAGTATCCCATTTTAGGACACCTGGCCCCAGCTGCTCCAGAATGAAAGTTAAACTTCATAAGCTTATGGCCAACTGGGGATTTTCCTGGACCAAAGAAAGAAAGATACAGGCCAGGTATATGGATGGGTCGGCAAGGGAATATGGAACCAGCTGGAAGTGAGGAGTTGCATTACCTTGACTGTTAGGGTAGTCGTGAAATATAGCAATAAAATTATATGCTCCCAGTTGGAAGAACTCTACATAGCATATTTAGTTATCTATTTTACAGCATGGCGATTATGACCTGAGGTAGGAATCTGTACTCATTCAGAATTCCTAACCCATTGGTCAAGGACTTAAATAAAAGAGTATTTGAAGGTGAATGTGATAGCACAAAGAGCTGACTGTCAAATCATTTTTATAAATACATATTATTACTCAGTAACAACATCTACATATAATTTAAAGGATAATCAGGAGAAATAGGCAGGGATAAAATTTCTTCATGGATTCAACAGGCTAGTTCAAATGTCACCAGTGTCCAAACTGCCAAATGCAAAAGAGCATGGCTGAGTTTCCACTATGGCATCATATATGGTGGTCAAAACCCACCAGATGCTCTGAGGCATACTGATCACACTGAACATCTTTCATGATAGAGAGAATCTCAGTTTGTCTTCATGGAAGAAATGCATATTTCATATTCATACCTACCTTTCTATTTACAAAATTTCTGAGAGCATCATCATTTTTAGATTTATACAATTCCTTCATATGCTACACTAATATTATCTCTAACCAAAATATGTATTTTACAGTGAAAAAGATATGAAACGAGCTTTTGACTACTCACTGATCTTATAAGTGTACCAATATCAGAAGTGGCTGGATTGATAGAGTGATAGGATTGCCTATTGAAGTCTTTGTTTTCTGTCATCCATGGGGCAACAATGAGAGACTGAGATATTATTCAATAGAATATGGAAAAGGCTTTAAGTCAGCAACCAACATATGACATTATTTGCCCAAAGTCAGAATGCATGGGTTTGGGAATCAAGGGAGGAAGGTCAAAATGGCCCATATCACGAATGAATTATTTACTCCTTCCCTCTCAATCTTGGACTCATTGGATTTGAAGAACTTGTCAACATTTATCTAGAGAGAAATGCTTCCACCAGGAAACAGAAGCATGGGTCTATTAAATTGGAACTGACAGTGTATGTAGAAAACTATTTCTATTGCTGTTGTAACAAATCAGCACAAATTTAGCATCTTAAAACAACACAAATTAATCATCTAGCAGTTCTAAAAGTTAGAAGTCCAACACGGATCTCATGGTACTAAAATCAAGATGCCAGCAGTGCAGCATGCCTTTGGAAAGGCTCTAAAGGAGAAATCCTGTCCCTGACTTTTAGCATTTCTAGAGGCTACATAAATCCCTTCACTCATGGCTCTCTTCCTCCATCTTCAAGGCCAACAATGTGAAATCTTTCTAGCCTTTCTTCTGTAGTTCCATCCTTCCGTATCTCACTTTTTCTGCCTCCTCTTCCACTTTTAAGAATGCTTATGATTACACTGGATTCACAGATAATCTAGAATAATCTTTCTATTTTAGAGTCAGTTTATTCACAATCTTACTTCTACCTGCAACCTTAATTCCCCTTTCCCATGTAACCTAACACATTCACAGATTCCAGGACATCTTGGAGCATTATTCTACCAATTACAATGTCCCTTGGTTATTTACAGCTTCTCATGTTGCTGCTACTGCTAAGTCACTTCAGTCATGTCCAACTCTATGTGACCCCATAGACAGCAGCCCACCAGGCTCCTCTGTCCCTGGGATTCTCCAGGCAAGAGCACTGGAGTGGGTTGCCATGTCCTTCTCCAATGCATGAAAGTGAAAATTGAAAGTGAAGTCGCTCAGTCGTGTCTGACTCCTATGCAATAGGAATTTTATATATAGTGATGTGTATATTTCAATCCCAATCTTCAAATTCATTCCTCCCCTCCCCTTGCCTCTTCCAACAACACAAGAGAAGACTCTACACATGGACATCATCAGATGGCCAATGTTGAAATCAGACTGATTATATTCTTTGCAGCCAAGATGGAAAAGCTCTATACAGTCAGCAAAAACAAGACTGGGAGCTGACTGTGGCTCAGATCATGAACTTCTTATTGCCAAATTCAGACTTAAATTGAAGAAAGTATGTCAATGTATGGCAAAACTAATACAATATTGTAATGTAATTAGCCTCCAATTAAAATAAATAAATTTATATTAAAAATTATTTAATTTTTTAATTAAAAAATTAAAAAAAGAAAATAGAGAAAATCACTAGACTATTCAGATATAACCTAAATCAAATCCCTTATGATTATACAGTGAAAGTGAGAAATAGATTCAAGGGATTAGATTTGATAGAGTGCCTGAACCACTATGGATGGAGGTTTGTGACAGTGTACAGGACACAGGGATCAAGACCATCCCCAAGAAAAAGAACTTCAAAAAAGCAAAATGGCTGTCTGGGGAAGTCTTACAAATAACTGTAAAAAGAAGGGAAGCAAAAAACAAAAGAGAAAAGGAAAGATATACCTATTTGAATGCAGAGTTCCAAAGAATAACAAGGAGAGAAAAGAAAGTCTTCCTCAGTGATCAATGCAAAGGAATAGGGGAAAACAATAGAATGGGAAAGACTAGAGATCTCTTCAAGAAAACTAGAGCAACCAAGGGAACATTTCATGCAAAGACTGGCACAATAAAGGACACAAATGGTATGGACCTAACAGTAGCAGAAGATATTAAGAAGAGATGGCTAGAATACACAGAAGAACTATGCAAAAAAGATCTTCATGACCCAGATAACCACGATGGTGTGATCATGCTCCTAGAGTCAGACATCCTGGAATAAGAAGTCAAGTGTGCCTTAGGAAGCATCACTACGAACAAAGTTAGTGGAGGTGATGAAATTTCAGTTGAGCTATTTCAAATCCTAAAAGATGATGCTGTGAAAGTGCTGAACTCAATATGCCAGAAAATTTGGAAAATTCAGCAGTGGCCACAGGACTGGAAAAGGTCAACTTTAATTCCAATCTCAAAGAAAGGCAATGGCAAAGAATGTTCAGCTACTGTACAATTGCACCCACCTCACATGCTAGCAAAGTAATGCTCAAAATTCTCCAAGCCAGGCTTCAACAGTTTGTGAACTGTGAATTTCCAGATGTTGAAGCTGGAATTAGAAAAGGCAGAGGAACCAGAGATTAAATTGCCAACATCCATTGGATCATCAAAAAAGCAAGAGAGTTCCAGAAAAACATCCACTTCTACTTTATTGACTACACTGAAGCCTTTAACTGTTTGGATCACAACAAACTGTGGAAATTTTTTCAAGAGATGGGAATACCAGGCCACCTGACCTGTGTCCTGAGAAATCTGTATTCAGGTCAAAAAGCAACAGTTAGAACCCGACATACAACAATGGACTGGTTCCAAATTGGGAAAAAAGTATGTCAAGGCTGTGTATTGTCACCCTGCTGATTTAACTTACATGCAATGTACATCGTGTGAAATGCTGGCCTGGATGAAACACAAGCTGGAATCAAGATTGCCAGGAGAAATATCAATAACCTCAGATATGCAGATGACACCACCCTTATGGCAGAAAGCAAAGAAGAACTAAAGAGCCTCTCGATGAAAGTCAAAGAGGAGAGTGAAAAAGCTGGCTTAAAACTCAGCTTTCAGAAACCTAAGTTCATGGCATCCAGTCCCATCGCTTCATGGCAAATAGATGGGGAAACAATGGAAACAGTGACAGACTTTATTTTCTTGGGATCCAAAATCACTGCAGATGGTGACTGCAACCATGAAATTAAAAGATGCTTGCTTCTTGGAAGAAAAGCTATGCCCACCCTAGACAACATGTTAAAAGGCAGAGGCATTATCTTGCCAAAAAAGGTCCATTTAGTCAAAATGATGGTTTTTCTAGTAGTCATGTATGGATGTGAGAGTTGGACCATAAAGAAAGCTGAGGGCTGAAGAATTGATGTTTTTAAACTGTGGTATTGGAGAAGACTAGAGAAGGAAATGGCAACCCATGCCAGTGTTCTTGCCTGGAGAATCCCAGGGACGGGGGAGCCTGGTGGGCTGCCTCTATGGGGTCACACAGAGTCGGACACAACTGAAGTGACTTAGCAGCAGCATTGGAGAAGACACTTGAGAGTCCCTTGGACTGCAAGGAGATCCAACCAGTTAATCCTAAAGGAAGTCAGTCATGAATATTCATTGGAAGGACTGATGCTGAGGCTGAAACTCCAATACTTTGGCCACCAGATGTGAAGAACTGACTCATATGAAAAGACCTTGATGCTGGGAAAGATTGAAAGCAGGAGAAGAGGATGACAAAGGATGAAATCGTTGGATGGCATCACCGATCCCATGGGCATGAATTTGAGGAAGCTCCAGTTTTTGGTTTAAATCATAGATTTTAAATAAACTATAACATATCCATCTTATAAAATATATATAGAAGACTCTACTTTTAACCACTTTAAGTTAAATAAATATTCATTACCATGAATCAAACAATAGCTTCTTTATCCTGCTCACCACCAAATGATGGTTTTATTGTCCCTCTCATTTGGATTTCAAAACAATGGATTTTCAGATCCTTCCAGAACTTTTAGTTTTTATAAGCTTATATAAAACCTGAAATATAAGTTGTTACAGTCACTATGAAATATGAGAAATCTCAATGAGATGCTACAAAAAGATTTTCAAAACACAAATTTTAATGAAAACATAAAGTGTCACAGAAGGATATGTTATTACACAATTTATCCAAGAAAATAGTTATGCACACATATGTGAATATGTAAATACAAAGAGATTCACTGTAAGGATGCTTATCAAACTGCTAATCACACTTATCTCTGGGTAGAGTAATGGATGATTGATGGAGAGTAGTGTACAGAAAGTGGAATATGGGTGATTCATCCTTCTCATTATATATTGCTTGTTTTATTTAACTTTTAAATAAATTATAAAAATAAAATTGTTTTATGATTATATATTGCAAAGATTACTTTTATAATGAAAAGAGAAAGATTATGAGTTTAAACAAACATGTACACAACAAAACAGGATTAGAAACAGAATAAGAGAGAATGCAGCCTGACCGGGATCAATAGTAGGTCCCAGTGGCACACTTTTATATGGAAAATTCTTAGAGGCTATAATCTTAACTGAAAGGGAAGTCTGAAACTTTTCTGCAGAATAATATAGGAGAGACTGACAAGTAGCTTAGGCTTCATGTGAAAAATCAGGAGACTGAAAGTACAAAGAGAGCTCGAATGAGGCTATTTTTGAAGAGTAACAAAATAGGGAAGGAAATAAAGAAAGGTACAGAGTAACTGAAGCGATTTTGTGTGAGGAGCCGCTACCTGCACAGTTGAGTAACAGGAATGTTGCTATGGAGAAGTTAGTTCAAACCATCCCTTGCTGTGGCTTCACTGTCTGTGTGGCTCATAAAGTAGGTGGAGTGAGGTGAAGAGGGTTGGGGTAGCTGCTTTGTTACACCCAGCTTTGTTTTACTATCAGGTGTATTTGCTTATAAAGAATTGCCTGGTGGAATGTGTTGTATCAAGGGAAACTGACCCAGTGATGCTTTTCTCTCAAAACCTCTTAAGCCTCTAGTTTCCCACTTAAAAATTATGGAAAACAAGACCTACATCAACGTGTCATTTTGAGTGTCAAAGGATACAATGTATGTAAAAATGTAGAAAGTTATAAGTGACATGCAAATTTACATGTTATTTAAAAGGGAAAAAAAATAAAGTTCTATGAATGCTAATATAAAATCTAGTAGCGTCCCTGGTGTCTCAGTGGTAAAGGAACCTTCCTGATCCTTGAGTTGGGATGATCCCCTGGAGAAGGAAATGGCAGCCCACTCCAATATTCTTGCCTGGATAAACCCACAGACAGAGAAGCCTGGCAGTCTACCATCCATGAGGTCCCAAAACAGTCAGACATGGCTTAGAAGCTAAACAACAACAACAGAAATCTGAAAAACATAGCCTCTAAGTGCAATGAGAAATCTATATAAATTTCCCCACTAAGGCTTGCAGATTATTTTTTTTATAATGTGTGAAACAAAAACAAAATGGAATAGTTGAAAATCTGTGGTAGTGACTCTGTAGCCCTCTAATTTTCAATATTGAAGGTTTTCTCTTTTCAATTAGAAAAAATATGTATAATAACACAAATCAATTATGGATTTATCCTTGATTATATGTCTAATTTATCTTTGTATGTCTAACAGTCTTTCCTGGTGGCTCAGATGGTAAAAATTCTGTATGTAATATAAAAGACCTGGGTTCGATCCCTGGGTTGGGAAGATCCCCTAGAGAAGGGAATGGCTACCAACTCCAGTATTCTTATCTGGAGACTTCCATAGACAGAGGAGACTGGAGGGGTATAGTAAGGCATCACAAAGAGTTGGACAGGATTGAGCAACTAACACTTTCAATTACCTAATTCAGTTTGACAACCCACTTCAAATTTGGTGACTTAAAACAAAATAGTCATTTGCTTTTTTGCACTAATCTGCAATTTGAGCAGGTATCAGCAACCACAGGCTATTGCTACTCCATGAACACAAGCTGATGTCACCTGAATGGGGCTGGAATAGCCACTTCAGTTTGACTTTTTGACAACACCTGGCAATTAGGAGGTGGCTGTCAACTAGAAGCTCAGATAGGGCTGTGAGCCAGAGGTCATGATGGTTCCTCTCTAACCGGATTGCTTGAGCTTCCTCACAATGTGGCAGCTGAGTCCATGTGCAAGCATCTCACAGGAACCACCAGGAAGCTAAATCTTCCTTTATATCTTACCTCCAGAGTCCACTGTATCACTTCCACACTAAGACTCTAAGATGCCAATCCTCCTCAACCTAAGGGAAGTTACAGCCTGTCACATTATCTAAGATATAGCAAGAAAAAATTGATTTTAAATTTTATGTTCTTTCATATTGTTTTGATTATTGAATTGTGTGAATGTCCTACTCAAAAGGCATGTGTATAGGTGTACATATGTGTGTGTGTGTGTTCCCAGAGATACTTAGAGAAGTTAAGTAACCTGAATAAGCTCACTCAGGTAGCGAGTCACAGATCTGGGGATTAAAGACTTGTATATATAACTTTGAAATATAACCTCTTACTACATTGTGACTCAGCTTCTCTCTCTGGGTCAAAACCCTCTCTAGATCAAGGCAGTTAGTCTATAAGATAGCTCCCTGAGACACTGGACTACACGTTTCCTTTCCTGTAGAGAAAGATTGTGAGCCAGCTCTCAATACGTTCCTGGTTCCCATGTATCTGCCTAATGCCTGCTCTCCTTCACACTGAACAAAGCAGACTGCTTTCATAATGTGATACTTCATTAGTTTAAAAAGAGAAAGAGAAAAATGATGCCTAAGAGGAAACACTTCTTCATTTCCAGGATTTTCAAGAGCTCAATAAAATTTTCTTTTAAGATCACATGTAAAAAAAAAATGAACAATGTCTGGTGTGTATGTATATATATATAATTTCAGTGGAACTGTTTGAAAACCTCATGGTGGTAGTTTAGTCACTAAGTAGTGTCCAACACTTGTGACCCCGTGGGCTATAGTCCAGCAGGCTCCTCTGTCCATGGGATATCCAAGGCCATTTCCTCAATCTTCCCAAACCAGGGATCAACCCCGGGTCTCCTGCATTGCAGGCGGATTCTTTACTGACTAAGGCACCAGGGAAGCCCTGAAAATCCCATGATCTGTAGCCAAGTTTGGCCTCAGCGTTATTTGTTTTTCAGAGAGCATCCTTGTATATTTAGAATGTCAAATATAAAAAGCAATCTCATAAGGTAAACAAATCGCTAAGCACAAATGCTTGGAATGTTGTCTTTCCATAAAATCTCATTCACTGGTGTTCCTATGGTATGGATGAAACATGGAAGAGAATGACATTCAGGTCACATTGCTACCATGGATTTTGAATATTAGACGGTTATATAAGCTAGGGCAGGAAACAGGATGAGATGAACAGGGAAACGTGCACCCTCCTCACAGCCACCTTTCTGCTCTCCTTGGGCTCTTTGGATCATGTGAGCTCTGGGAAGCAGGCTTGTACAGCAGACAGATCTGCTGCATTTATTCATGCTTTGATGCATTGGGTCAGGCCACATTTTATAAAATGTTGGAGGGCCACCGAATTTAGAGTCAGAAGACTGGAGTTCAAGTTTTCATTATGCCACTAAGAATAATAACTCATCTGCCCTTCTTATTTCACCAGATTGATGCAAGGCTCAAAAGTACTTTGTAAACTGAATGACAGCAAGACTTTGTTATTATTAAATTAAAGAAAACAGTTCAAGCAATAGCTGAATTCATGGAGTTATCTGGCTTGAATCAGAATTTTGCCACAGCAGGAAAGAAACAAACCAGCATTTCTATTTTACAAAGGGAAAAAAAGGAAAAGTCAATTTTCAGGGTGATTGCATTTTAGAGTAACTGATTTTTGTTTTAAAAACTGCTTTAAAATGGAGTCAAATAAAAGAGATGCTGATGATAACTATAAGGTATCATTGACTTAAGCATGAACAACTTGAGAGTTGTGAGTTTTAGTTTTATTTGGGAGCAAAATGAGGACTGGAGGCCATGTGACAGCATCTCAGTGATCTCTGAGAACTTGCTTCCGAGAGGAAGGGAAGGGAAAGGGAAGTCGCTCAGTCGTGTCCGACTCTTCACGACCCCATGGACTGCAGCCTACCAGGCTCCTCCGCCCATGGGATTTTCCAAGCAAGAGTCTTGGAGTGGGGTGCCATTGCCTGAGAGGAAGGGAGAAGGTCAGTATATATGCAATTTTGGTGAAAGGAGAGTACATGTAATCAAGTACATATTTTTTCAGAAGGTTTCTGCTAGTCTCATGAAGCTTTTGCTAGTCACAAGGGACAGCTGTCATCGTGAAGGATTTTAGTGCATATGAGGAAATAGAAGAACTGGGCTTATAAGATCAACTCCTAAAAATGCTGACTTATCTGAGGAACTGTCCTGCCGTTTTCTTTCTCCAGCACAGAGTGCACCATTTCTTTTCTACACCCTTGAACTTCTTTCAATTCAATGCAGTTCAGTCTCTCAGTCATAACCAACTCTTTGAAACCCCATGGACTGCAGCACACCAGGCCTCCCTGTCCATCACCAATTCCCAGAGCCTGGTCAAAATCATGCCATCGAGTTGGTGATGCCATTCAACCATCTCATCCTCTGTCATCCCCTTCTCCTCCTGCCTTCAATCTTTCCCAGCCTCAGGGTCTTTTTCAATGAGTCAGTTCTTCCCATCAGGTGGCCAAAGTATTGGAGCTTCAGCTTCAGCATCAGTCCTTCCAGTGAATTTTCAGGACTTATTTCCTTTAGGATTAACTGGTTGGATCTCCTTGCAGTCCAAGGGACTCTCAAGAGTCTTCTCCAACACCACAATTCAAAAGCATCAATTCTTCAGCTCTCAGCTTTCTTTATAGCCCAACACTTACATCCATAAATGACTACTAGAAAAACCATAGCTTTGACTAGATGGACCTTTGTTGACAAAGTAATATCTCTGCTTTATAATATGCTTTCTAGGTTGGTCATAGCTTTTCTTCCAAGGAGCAAGCATCTTTTGATTTTATGCCTGCAGTGACCATCTGCAGTGATTTTGGAACCCCAAAAATAAACCCCTTACAGGAAATGCTGAAAACCAGCAGCCACAGCAACACATGATTTAATCCTTGTACAGGTGGAGGCCAAGTGCCAATCTGTAGTTGAGAGTATGTATACACATTGTTCTTATTGTTGTCATTATTATTGTTTCTCCAAAATGGTCAATTTGGGGAAAACTGAAAAGAAAGCAAAAATTACAATGGAGACATGTCTATTTTTGTTCTTTAATTATTTTGTCCCTTTGTGCATGAGGTCAGCCCTTTTTGTCAAGACTTCCTTGGATATATTCTTAGAGAAAGAGAAGGAGCTGGTAGCTCCTTAAATGACTGAGATGAATTAGTCTTAATAAAAAAGAGAAAGTGTCCATGAATTCCAAGTTACCTGTGTCCTAAAAAGTTGATAGGGGACAACACTAAGATAATATAACTGTATTTAACTCACCCTAAAAGAGAACAAAAATGATGCCTTGAACACCCATTTTTATGGATAAGTTGCTTGTGCTTGTGCTTAGTAGTTATGTCATGCCCAACTCTTTGTGGCTCTGTGGGTTCACCCTACCAGGCTGCTTTATCCATGGAAATTTCCAGGCAAGAATACCAGCATGAGTTGCCACTTTCTACTCCAATTGTTAGGGTAGCATAACAGAATATCTTCTCAGAAAGGAGAAGAGTAAAGATTAAGTGAAAACACAGTCATTTATTCAGTATCTCATTTTTATATCCTTCATAACCATCATGCTGGAGATTTTGAGCAACAGGAACATTTTTAACTTATAACAGGGCTTTAAGGTAACACAGTGTCTATTTTTCAAAAAAAATTAATACTGATTAAAAAGAAAAATAAACTACAGAGCTAGCTCTTTAATGTGTTTTATAGCAATCTCATAGAAAATGGTAATGTTTTCTAAAATTAGAATATTTTGCATATGCTAAGTTGAATGTCAAGATTGGATAACATCAGCTGCAACTGTGGTGTCAAAAATCTGATAGCAAATTTGCTGCTCCGTTTGCTTGCAACATTATACCACAGATATGCATCAATTTTTGCTCCTGGAGGACAAACATATCCATGATTATATCCACGCCTTGCTGCAGGTCATCATTGATTAAGACTTCTGATGCTGGAATCTGGAAGAATTTTTCAGAATTTGTGAGGTAAGTTTCAAATTCTCTCATTCCATTGTCAAGACTGAATGTCACTGTAAACACATGTTGGAGGGGTACAATAGCCAGCACTTTTGCTACAGAAGAAGAGATCCATGAAGTTTTATCAACTAGGGGATTTAGATTTTGTATTGGTCCCGAACTAGAACACTGTTTACATCCATAATGATGTATTTTTCCTTGCATAAGGAATGGTGCTGAAAGGTCAAGTATTTCCAGGTCTTTGTGACCAGATCTCATAGGAATTACTCTTTGAAAC
Source organism: Aepyceros melampus (assembly GCA_006408695.1). Lineage (NCBI taxonomy): Eukaryota > Metazoa > Chordata > Mammalia > Artiodactyla > Bovidae > Aepyceros > Aepyceros melampus. The sequence continues at coordinate 293,962 of SJXQ01006888.1, read as the reverse complement.
TCGTTTGAGTTCTTAGATTTAATTGAGTGTATCTCCTTCTATCAAAATTAGACACTCATTTGAAAGTGGAAGAATACCATTATTTTTCACAAAATGAACAACTACTTTTTGTTCCCTTTGATCTTTAGCTAAACTGAGGTCATGTAAACTAGAAGACTCTTTCAATCTGTTAAACTTTATTGTACTAAGTGTCATTCACTGCAAGAAGTTCCATGAAGGTGATCTGGATAAGATTTTGCAAGAGGGTGTAACCAAAACCCCCATATATAAAATAAACCATTAGATGATTTGAAGAATAGAGAAGTTAAGCTACCATTTTTATTTATCTCCATGTGGTGAATAGGAGCCTTCAGATGACATTAGAATTTAAGTTGGCTTATCTCAATCTCCTGGGACTTCCCAGATGGCACTAGTGGTAAAGAACTGCCTGCCAATGCAGAAGACTCAAGAGATACATGTTTGATCTCTGGGTTGGGAAGATCCCCTGGACAAGGGCAAGGCAACCCACTCAGGTATTCTCGCCTAGAGAATCCCATGGACAGAGGAGTCTGTTGGGATATGGTCCACAGGGTCGCAAAGAGTTAGACACTATCAAAGCAATTTAACATGCACATGCAAATTAATCTCCTAAGGGGGGAAAAAAAGCTATAAAAACTAAGAAACTATATGTAATAGTGAGTAAGTAAGTAAAGTCACTCAGTCGTGTCCGACTCTTTGTGACCCCATGGACTGCAGCCCACCAGGCTCCTCTGTCCATGAGATTCTCCAAGCAAGAATACTGGAGTGGGTTGCCATTTCCTTCTCCAGGGGATCTTCCCGACCCAGGGATTGAACCCGGGTCTCCCGCATTGGAGGCAGACGCTTTAACCTCTGAGCCACCAGGGAAGTCCCATATGTAATAGCCTTATTGAATTAATTAAAAAGATTCTAGCTATTGGGTGCCACATACTCATAAATCATTGATTAAGTCTTTCAATAGCAAATATATTAACAAAGGCACTTCAACAAGAAAAAAAATGTACTATTCAATTTAAAAGAAATGAAGTAAGGATCAAGCTAATGTATTCAACACTTAGGCACAAAAATTATGAGAAAATTGCTTCAGGTATTAAGAAATGATAAGATATTTATTCTGCTTAGCATCAATGCCCTTATCACAGCTGATATAAATCTTATTTCAATGCAGTTCCTAAGTGACCAAATCCACAAATGACTTGCAATTTGTTTACAAACTAATCACTGAAGTTTTCAGATTTTCTACTGGCACACCTCAAAAAAAGCCTGCAGTGTAACTGCATGAATGTCTGCAAGTAGGAAACAGAATTTATGATTTTACTGCCTGTTCTACTTCAGCTGAAAATGATCAGGGGGAAGAAAATGCAGACAGGCACACAGTCAGAGGTTTAGAGAAAAACCGGAGGAGGAATGTAAGTAGAAGCCTTTGTTGGAAATGCCTTTGGAATAGTCTGTATTTCTATCTGTTTGCAATAGGATTTTACATGATATGTGGGGTATTTGTTAAGCAAAATGGATCCTCCTAGGAAAGCACTGATAACTCTTCTGAAGACACTGCCCTCCTAAAATGGTTGAACTTAATAAATAGAACCAAACCTACAGACAGTGTAGGTCTCTATAAAATAAATCTCCTGAAATGTATTTATAGAAATAAAAAGGGGAAAGAAGAGTTGAAGTCCTTTTTGCATGTCCATAAGGAGAAGTCCCTACATATGCTGTCTGTACTGGGAGAAACATTGGGCCACATCCCTTCACTTTAATCCTCATTGTATATCTAATAATGTAATTTCAGTACTGAAAACATGTATTGGTTCATAAGCTACTAAAAACACCTTACAAACATACCCATTTTGAGAAAAAGATTCACATTCATAATAGGGATATGAGTGTTACCTGGCAGATAGACAGCAGTCATCAACTCCCTGATGTCGGGATATTTTGCACCTACACAACTTATATCCTGTAGAAATAAATCTAAACATTTTGCTACGCTGTGCTGTGTGCCAAGAAGCTGAGCTCTTTAAAGGACAAAAGCAGAAAATGAGTTTTGCTTGCAAAGTATTTCTGATGTATTATTTTGAATGCCACCATAAAATCAACAAGAACCAAAAAAAGCTTTTAGAAAATGTATTGTTGAAGTTTATTTCTTTTCAACTAAAATGCTTAAAGAACCCTTCCTAGCAGATGGACTGCTACAGGCAGGAAAATAACATATATTTGAAACAGCACACCATATTGTGTGTGTCAGGGGGAGCTCAACAGGCTAAATTAATATATGATGGTTTTCTTTTCCCCCTCCTTGTGTAACACCTGCTGTGATGAGTTTGAATTCTGAGCATTTCTAGCTCTCAGTATTAGAACACGGTAAGCTTAAACAGTAAATATTGGCTTCTCCCCTGCTTTACAGAGAATGTCTGTGCATTTTGTGGACACCCTGCCATGGTTTCTGCCAGTGGGGTGCAGAGGAACCCAAAACCAATCACAGCAAGTGGGAGGTTTAAACTACTGTCTTGATGAAACAATATTATGTTCATAAAAGCAAAATTATTTACTGAGGCATTCCACCTGCCAAGTATTGAAGGAGTAAATTATAAATATTTTCCCCAGATATTATAAATTGCAAGCATATTTGAAAATGATATTTCCTTATTCCTACAAATATATACACTGTTGAAACCACAAGGAGAAGCTCCGCCTCGTTTTGTTAATTAATTAGTTTTCAAGCACAGTTGACTTCATAACTCTGAACTTTTCAACTAACCAGTTAAATGTTTAATTTCATAAGTAAACATACATATGAGATTTTTTTCATTTTTTAAAACCAGTTTCTATCATTGCAACTGGAGTATTCAAGATCATTGTGAGAACAGACATTGATTAACATCATGAAAAAAAATAAGACGAGTGTCCATAAAAAAGATTTGAAGTCTTGGAAAATTCACGAATTGATGTCAATCTCAATAATTGCTTTGTTCCAGTACTCTTGCCTGGAAAATCCCATGAATGGAGGAGCCTGGTGGGCTGCAGTCCATGGGGTCACTAAGAGTTGGACACGACTGAGCTACTTCACTTTTACTTTTCACTTTCACGCATTGGAGAAGGAAATGGCAACCCACTCCAGTGCTCTTGCCTGGAGAATCCCAGGGACGGGGGAGCCTGGTGGGCTGCCATCTATGGGGTCGCACAGAGTCGAACATGACTAAGAGACTTAGCAGCAGCAGCAGTAATATCACCAAGTCAGAATCTCTAACCACAAGGTTTCTGGCTCTACCATTTCAGCATCTCTGCTTTTGTCAGTTTTACCCATTACCTCCAGGTGGCCAAACTTAGTGATGAATATTCTGTCTTCATCTCAGTGCACAGAATATCCAGCAAGGTTAGCCAACCCGCCATCAGTCCTGTTTTCTCTAGCGTCACACTTGCAGGTTTTCCTCCTTCCCAGGAGACTTAAGTGACTCTTCTACTACTCAGTCACCAAATACTGGCTCAATCTGTTAACCATGCCTTCTTTCTAAAAGACTTCTTCCCACAAGTTTAAGTCCTATTCATATGATAGTTACTCTCCAGTTTGTATCAACTTTAAGTTCATGTATTCACCTGCCAATTTGACATCTTCACGTAACTGTCCACATGATCTACACCTCAAAATTGACATGTCCAAAACAAACTCTCCCTCTAAAAATCTTCTCTATCTTACTCCCTCTTAGCAACACTGTCCATGAATACTTACAGACAAAATCCAAAGATCTGATTGAGTTTTTCCTTGTCCTTACTCCCTGAATCCAGCAACAGTTTCTGTTGATTCAAACTCCAAATCGTCTCCCAAATCTGTCCTCTTCTCTCCATCTTCACTGTTACAAACCTTCTTCAGAACCCCACCACTAATATATTGGGTCACTACATTAATCTTCTTTTTCTCCTGTCCTTTATACTTCATGCCAGGCACCAATTAAGGTGATCTATGTTGAGTAAATCAGACTATTCTCTTTCCTAAAAAAAAAGAGAAAAAATCAATGTTTTTTTTCCTTTGGCTTATGAGGCAATGTGTGAACTAGCTTGTCTCTCTAGATTCATCTCATGCAGTGATATCCATTTTTACAATGTGTTGGCCACCCTGGCCATCTTCTATTACTCCAACATGTCATGCTCTTTCCAAGTACACATCTTTACACCAGCTATTCTCTTGGTCTGGAAAGGTCTTTGCCCAGATCAGTGCAAGCTTATCTTCTAATTTAGACTTCAGATTAAATTTTCCTTCCTAAAAGAATGCTACCTTGGACAACAAATTTTAAATAGACTCCCTCTCCCACTCCACACCAAACACTGAATAAAACCCCATCATATTTTACAGCATTTGTCACCAGTGATTTATACTTTGTATTCTACTAGAAGACATTTTAAACATTTTCCTTTCCTGTTGTATTTGTTGCCAAGACCTAGCATCTTGAACAGGGCTTGGAACATAATATATGCTCAATAAATGTTGTTGAATAAATATGCATGTTAGAATGTTAGGGGTACCTACAAGAAAGCTCCAACTGAGGATGAGTATGGTCGCCTTTGGAGTTGTTTTCTTTTTTTTTTAATATGTAAAATGACCTTTGACTTTGTTCATTTACTTTCCCTGGTTTCAGTCTTGTCCCAATCCATCACTGAGTGACTGTAGGTGGGGCTTTGGATAAATGCTTATGTTCTCTGTATGCATTTCTTTAAATATAAGATATAGATTTATATTTCATTTGATACATTAAATAATGTCTAAATCTCCACTCTGTGCTAGATACTAGACTGGGCACCCAGAATACAACAGTAAACACTATATGCAAAAATTCCTGCCTTCAGAGATTTATATTCTATCAGGAGGATATGAACCCCAATCAAGAAAAATAAGCAGCATATATAGCATGTACATAGTGGTAAATGTTAAGCATAAAAATAAAAATAGCACAGAAGTATAGGGACTGAGAATTGGGGGAGGGGGAATATTATACTTTTTAATAGAGTGTCCATGAAAGATGCCATTTAAGCAAAGACATGAATTAGGTGGAGTGAGTCATCCAGGTGGCTCAGAATCATGCAGAGAGAACAAGTGTAAAAAGTATCCTGACAGAGAGGCCAACAAGGAGGACAGCCTGGCTGCAGAGGGATGAGTGAGAAGGAGGAAGGCAGGAGATGAGGTCAGAGAGGGCTGGACAGGAGGCAGAACACAGGAAGTCTTTGGGAAGAGCACTGGGTTTTATGCCTGGAGATAGGGCAGCAATGGAGAGTTTGAGTGAAGGAGAAAATTGATCTGACTCTATTTTTTTTTCCAGCAAATTTTTTTTTACTGAAGTATAGTTGCAGTTCGATGTTATATAAGGTAACAGTGTACAATTTAGGGATTCACAATTTTTAAAGGTTGTACACTCTATTTATAATTGCTATAAAATATTGGTTATATTCCCTGTGTTATATAATATTTTCTTATAGTTTATTTTATGCCTAATAGCTTGTGCTTCTTAATTCCCTACCCAGATATTTCCCCTCCCTCTTCCCCTCTGGTAAAAACTAGCTTGTTCTATGTGTGAGTCTGTTTCTTTTTTGTTACATTCACTAGTTTATTGTATTTTTTTAGATGCCACGTATATAGGATAAAATAAAATATTTGTCTTTCTTTCTTTCCATGTTGCTACAAATGGCAATGGCACCCCACCCCAGTACTCTTGCCTGGAAAATCCAATGGACAGAGGAGGCTGGTGGGCTGCAGTCCATGGGGTCGCTAAGAGTCGGACACGACTGAGCGACTTCACTTTCACTTTTCACTTTCATGCATTGGAGAAGGAAATGGCAACCCACTCCAGTGTTCTTGCCTGGAGAATCCCAGGGACAGGGGAGCCTGGTGGGCTGCCATCTGTGGGGTCGCACAGAGTCGGACACGACTGAAGCGACTTAGCAGCAGCAGCAGCAGCAAATGGCAAAATTTTATTCATTTATATGACTGAGTAGTATTCTGTTATGTGTGTGTGTGTGTGCACTCAGTCAAGACTGTAGCCCTCAAGTTTCCTGTCCATGAGATCTTCCAGGCAAGAATATTGGAGTTGGTTACCATTTCCTTCTCAGGGATCTTCCCCACCCAGGATTTGAATTCATGTTTCCTGCATTGTCAGACAGATAGCTTTTCACCACTGATGCATCTGGGAAACCCATTCCATTATATATATATATATATTAGTGTAAAACACTAATTAGAAATATCTATAGTAGTAAGTATAATAACAAAATAAATATATAATATATTTTATAAATAATATAATTAGTTAGGTACTCACTCTCCCACTGAAATTTGAAGTTAAGGGTACTAGTTTCTTGAAGTACTTTCTTTTTAATTTGTATTTGTCCTTACAAGGACTGAAGGCTTCTCTGGTAGCTCAGTTGGTAAAGAATCTTCCTGCAATGCAGGAGGCCCCGGTTCAATTGCTGGGTTGGGAAGATCCCCTGGAGAAGGGATAGGCTACCCACTCCAGTATTTTTGGACTTCCCTGGTGGTTCAGTTGGTAAAAAAAAAAATCTGCCTGCACTGAGGGATACCTGGGTTCAATCCCTGGCTTGGGAAGATCCCCTGGAGAAAGGAAAGGCTACTCACTCTAGTATTCCACGGGTCGCAAAGGTGGAAACGACTGAGTGACTTTCACTTCACTTACAAGACTGAAAGCATCTAGGCAGAGGCATAAAATTGTTAGTACCTGGAAACTCAGGCACGAACTAGATAAAGTAGAAAATACTTTAGAAACAGGGATTCGATTGAATGTCAGTTATATTCTCCCTCACTGAAGAGCTCATTTATCTTAATTAATGGTTTTTCCATTTCAAGCTCAAAGCTTTCCCTTTAATAATTGAAAAACAAAAGGCTTTATTTAAATTTTATAAATGTACATCTTTTCTGTCCTTCCTCTTCTACCTGTGAAATTTAGTCCAGTTCAGAAAATTACCTCACTTTTTAGATCATCTTCCTAATTCTTTAAAATGGACATTTAAACCAAATATTTTGCCAAAACACTGTTGCTTTTCTCCTTTGGACTTGAGCACTTTGTTTAGAAGGAGGAAGAGGAGGAAGAGTAAAGGGAAGGTGGAGAAAAGGAGGATGAGGCAAATTAAGGGGAAAAAATTAAGCCAAGATCATAATTTGGTGAGCAGTTGCACTAATAAATGCCAATTGAAACTTTCTTGCCATTATGTCTAGTTGAAGCAGAATGCAATCAGTGACAAGAAAAAGTCTTACCCACATTCCCATTTTTCTGATCCCTATTTCTACATCATAATTATCAGTATCAAACCTGCCTCTGTTCTCTCAAGGTCATCATAGGGCTGCTGAAGGCCTGAGCCTATCTGCCTCCAGCGTCTCCTTTAGTTTTCTCTCTCCTCTTTGATTGTTTTCTCTCTGCAGGCTCAATTTGAGCAGAAACTCAACCCACTAGGCAGGCACAGTCAGTTAGCAAGTGATAAGAAGCTATCAGCCTAAAAAAAAAAAAAAAAAAAAAAAAAAACCCGACTAAATGGTATGAAAGCAATGAGGAGGAGCTGTGTGGAAATGTAATACTTTGGTTCAGCTTTTCTCCGTGGATTTAATCATTTCAATGTCCTCATTCACCCTGTGCTGTCCTTCCAAGTAGATTAGCTTCTGTTATCAATTCTCAGGAACCGGGACAGAGAGTGAACCAGGAGAGAGCGGGTGCGGCAGTGCAACAGAGCGGAAGAGCCGCCGTTCCACCAGGCTCAGGGCAGGACTGAAGAAGCAGAGAGCTAGGGTTCCAGTTACCTTGCAGCACCAAGTTTCATGATGCCCACCAACAGGAACAGCGTGCCCCGACTGGATGAAAGCAAAGCAACCCACCACAGCCTCCTCCTTTTGTGGTAGAGAGGATTTCCCAGCCCAACACCTGTGCAGAAGGGATCTCAAGTCATCCTCTAGTAATCTTGGCCACATTGTAATATTATGATAATATCATTAGCATTGTGGCTTTGATCCATCCCTGCCCCACGCAGGTTTCACTTCGGTGCTCATGGAAAAGATTCAAAATGGTGCCTGCTGGAAACCCAAGCACAATGAGGTGCTTCTAGGAAAGGGGAAATGGAGTACCCTCATCTAAATGTCAGAAAACTAACCTCGTATTAAAAATCTAAGCGATCCCTGCAACATGTAACTCACTCTACAGGAATGCCCGTGTGCTCTCCCACACATACTGTGCTTCTAATAAACTCTGTGCCTGCTTTGCAATCTTGATCTCTTTGTTAAATGTTTTATTCGAAGAATACAAGGACTGAGATCCTTTTGTCTTAGGAAACAGGACCAGAGCTCTCATCATCTGGGCACTTAGTCTAAAAGAATGGGCTCATTTGGTTTCACGTTTACTTCATGCATCTCTGATAGTCCATCTTGTTTACAGAAAAGATTACAATAGATCATGGACTTAGCTAATGTTGCTTTTTTTCAAGATTTTTTATTAGACTGCAGGTGTATCTGTATTATCTTTAAAGGTCAGGTTTCAAATTAAGACAAAAATGGAAAACTGGTGGCCCGTGGGTTGCTATATGGCTGTCGTACAAGCTTTCTCTGGCGGACCCTGTGTTTTCATAAAAACTGAGTTGAAATCTTTTCAGACAGTGCACACAATTATGCTCTCTCCAGCCCCCAATCTTCTCTATTATTTTGTACTCGACCTGACCCACACACTAGTTTATCTGTCTGGCTGTTACAGATGTTTCAGATAGAACCCTCACAGTCTTTCAATCCATGTTGATCTGGATGTGCCAAGAGAGGAAATTTGAAACCATTATATGTTTTTATCTGTTCAACATCAATTTACTTCTACAAACAGAACTTTTCAATTTTCCATGTTCCATATACTTCATCTCAGTTTACCAGAGAAACAAAGAGCTAATGACTTATATTTCTAATTGTTTCATTATAATTTAACTTCTCTTGCTGTCTACACAGGAGAAGGCAATGGCACCCCACTCCAGTATTCTTGCCTGGAAAATCCCATGGATGGTGGAGCCTGGTGGGCTGCAGTCCATGGGGTCGCTAAGAGTTGGACACGACTCTTAGTTGAGCGACTTCACTTTGATTTTTCACTTTCATGCATTGGAGAAGGAAATGGCAACCCACTCCAGTGTTCTTGCCTGGAGAATCCCAGGGACGGGGGAGCCTGGTGGGATGCCGTCTATGGGGTCGCACAGAGTCGGACACGACTGAAGCGACTTAGCAGCAGCAGCAGCAGCTGTCCACACAGAAAGGTGGCCAACTATCACTTTTTCTCTGTCCTTCAAAAAATTGATAATTATTAATGATTTTATTGAGACTGAAATATTTAAGAACCATATGAACAATTGATCATTTCCTCTCACCTATTAATCAGTTAATGTTTTAATGTGCATATTCATGTCAATCCTGTGGTATATTTTAGCAATCAGCACATGGAACTGATGGAAATATTTTCATATAGAGCTGAGCACAATGCATGAACTTTTTAGATTCTCTCATCCATTTGCCTGACTAACTTATGTCATTTTATCCCGGAACACTGTAGGGAGAGTGTTCACTTTTCTTGTAGGTACCGTGGCTGGTCCAATAAATAAAGTGATGTAAGACAGATTAACAGGAGGAAAACTGAAGTATATCCCTTACATATGTGGGAGTGATCCAGTAAAACTGAGTAAGTCCCCTAAGTGACAGAGCCCTCACCTAATACCATCTTCAGCTAGACAGCAGATGTTAGAAGTGGGGAGTTAGGTGTGGGAGGTTACCAGGAAAAGTACAGTAAAAGAGGTTAAGATTGTTAATGATATTTAAGTCTACTGCCTTCTGCATAGTGTTACAGAACTGATCAACCAGACATATGCTGGGGTCCCAGCCCGGGCAGAGACCTCCTTCCTTCTTGTCTCAGCCAGAGAGTTTCTTTTTCTGATCAGAACTGCACAGCCCATAACAAAATCTATGCTGAGACTAGAACAACTCAACCTTTATTAAATGGTAGAAAAATGGAGAAATAGGACTTTAGTTCACAAATCAACTCAATCCAATTTGAGTGAGACAAATTTGGATGGAGACACCAATTTGGATGGAGACACCAAATATATAGGAGGGCCAAGGTAAAAGGGAGGGACTGGGAAAGAGTGGGAGGAATAAATATCCTGAGTTAACCAGGAACAAGGATGTGATTTGGACCCAAAACTAATACAACTGTCCTTTTCAGTCCTTTTTTGGTTCTATCTGGTTGTCATGGCAATTGTCAGCTCTCATGGTGCTGACAGGTGTGCCATTTAGCTAATGATTTATAATGAGTGGATAATGAGGCTCATAGTCTGCTGGAACTCAGTCTTCTACCATTTTGGGCCTAGTTGTTTCTAACTGGTTCTTGTTTTATTCTCATTGCAGCTTCCTCCTGGAACTTAAGTAAGAGTAATTAGCTTCTGTTTGAGACAGGGGCAGGGGTATGTTTCTGGGTAACAGAAACAGCCTTGTTACAATAGGAGTTTTTAGAGATAAGTTCATCTCCCTCTTTCTGGTACAGTGAGGGAGAGGCCCTTATAAATAAATACATATATATATATATATATATATATATATATAAATTTATACATGTAAGTATCTCTTACAAAAGGATAACTTCTCAGTTTTCAAAGCTTCTGCTATGTCTGCAGTTTCTTAAAAATAATCAGCCTAAAATAATCCTTATGCCAATAAACATCTTTTAGGGTGGCAAAATATGCTTTCCTACAAAACTCAAGGATTTGGTACTCATAATAAGCCAATTTGTCTTCATTTCCTTCATGCACTCTTTTCATCCTCATATCCATGTCTTCATTCAGTCTAAAATGAATTTATTCTCCACTTGACAAATTTGCATTTGTTTATCTTGAGCACAATTTGATTTTTTCCTTACAGTGTTGTCCCTAAACAATGTTATCTTCAGGGTAATCATGCCTTAGTTTTATTTTAGGATTCTAAATTATTAAACATTTTGTGTATTTTATTTTGAAACATTTTCCCCAGATGTTTTCTGTATTTGTTATACATTCTGAATTAGATTTTAGGTTCCATGAGGTCAAGAGCTGTCTTTATATGTTAAAAACTGAAAGTTCAACCTAGAAATTAGGAGATCTAATTGATTTTATTGGGATTCCCTTGTAGTTCAGTTGGTAAAGCAGCTGCCCGCAATGCAGGAGACCTGGTTTCAATTCCTGGGTCGAGAAGATCAGGCAATTCATGAAGCCAGCAGCATCCTATCTGACAATTAGAAGAGCTCTCTGAGCAGCTGTACAAAATGGAAGAATTTATAGGAAGACTAGTGAGGCAAGGGAAAGTAAGAAAAAGAAAAAGAATTATTCTTAGGCCAGAATTTTGGGAAGAGGGGTTTGGAGGGTAGGCAAAAGGGTTTTTTCATGCAAACTGCCTCTCCTTCCTCTATCTGATGGACTCATTAATTACATTCCTGGTGAAGGTCCAGAGAACTATGACGTTAGGTATAAAATCTAGATTTGGCATTATGTATAGAGAAGGCAATGGCACCCCACTCCAGTACTCCTGCCTGGAAAATCCCATGGATGGAGGAGGCTGGTAGACTACAGTCCATGGGGTTGCTAAGAGTCGGAGAACACTGAGCGACTTCCCTTTCACTTTTCCCTTTCATGCATTGGAGAAGGAAATGGCAGCCCACTCCAGTGCTCTTGCCTGGAGAATCCCGGGGATGGGGAAGCCCTAGTGAGCTGCCATCTATGGGGTCGCACAGAGTTGGACACGACTGAAGCGACTTAGTAGTAGTAGTAGTATACAAGTGACACCATTATGGGCTTGTGGTTTTTCTCTTTAACAGTAGCCACCTGTAGTTACTCTGATTCTTAGAGTATTCCAAAAGAATTACATGTTTCATATTTTGTTTCTTCATACCCCGCAAACCATCAACATGATTCAGTTATTGCAGTTAGTCTCTTATCTCCTAAACGGGTTTACCAGGTAGTGCTAGTGGTAAGGAAACTACCTGCCAATGTAGGAGACTTAAGAGACACAAGTTCAATCCCTGGGTCAGGAAGATCCCCTGGAGGAGGGCATGGCAACCCACTCCAGTATTCTTGGGCTTCCCTGGTGATTCAGCTGGTAAAGAATCTGCCTGCAATACAGGATACTTGGGTTCAAACCCTGGGTCAGGAAGATCCTTTGGAGAAGTGAATGGCTACCAAGTCCAGTATTTTTGCCTGGAGAATCCCCATGGACAGAGAAGCCTGGTGGGCTACAGTTCAAAGGGTTGCAAAGAGTCAGATATGATGAAGCAACTTCTCACTTAATCTCCTAAACTGCCTAATTGCTGTTGTTTAGTCACTCAGTTATGTCCAACTCTTTTGCTACCCCATGGTCTGTAGACCCCAGACTCCTCTGTCCATGGGATTTCCCAGGCAAGATTACTGGGACGGGTTGCCATTTATAATGGCTTACAAAATAAAAAACACAAATCTTTTTGTAATATATTCTGATTTGTAGTTTAGAAAAGATAATTGCCACTCATCCCTACCTAAAATTCCACCTAACAGTGCTGGAATTATGCAGCATTTGCCTGGTTGGATTCCAGAACATGGATGAGGCTACTTAAACTAATGGTCAAGTCTCAGGGAAGAACAGTCAAAAATCATGAGCATGGTTTCTGAACAGTACTTCTATTTGGCTAGAGCTAAAAGAAGGAGTGAAGTATGGGAACAGAGCCAGCGTGCTCCTCCACTTCTCTCCAAGAAGCAGATGTCATAAACTACCCCAATTTTTCATTCTGGAATAGTTGTGGCAGGTTTTGCAGATCATAGCACCTTGCATTTCATGAAAAGTGAAAGTCACTGAACCATGTCCAACTCTTTGTGACCCCATGGACTATACAGTCCATGGAGTTCTCCAGGCCAGAATACTAGAGTGGGTAGCCTTTCCCTTCTCCAGGGGATCTTCCCAACCCAGGGATCAAACACAGGTCTCCCACATTACAGACACTGAGCCACAAGGGAAGCCCTGGGTTTCACGGAGCTGGTTGTAAAGTAAAATGCCAGCCTCAGCTTATAACTCTCGGGGTGAGCAGAAGGATGGATTATCCTTTTGGAGGATATCCTTTTGTCTGTGTGTTATTGCTGATTGTATTAACAGGAGAAAACTATCTGGACCTGTAGCTAGTTGTATACCCTCCAGGTCAGTTGAAAAGAGTTCTTGTTATTGGAGTTCAGGACCCAAGACACTTAGCAATAAGTATTACCATATACTCCTAAGCCATTATTTTCTGTAAGTTAAGCTTCCTCAATAACTATATTGGGGTGAAAAAAATGTGCTGTGTGGAAGGATTTATTGATTCCTAGCTCTTGGGGCCATAATATAAAAAAAAAAGTCTAATATTTAGACCAAATACTGTACTATTGTGTGATACTTAATGGTATATTTATTGAAAGTTCTGTAACTTGATGCAGGTATATATTTTAGGGTATTTCAGAGTGCATATTTGAGAGTTTTAACTTTATAAAGAGCACAATACAAAGAAGAGAGGTTTATAGATTTCTTCTTCCACTCCGCCTGCCATCTGCCAATGTCCTCGCCGGCGACCCTCCCACCTTTTTAGTCTACGCTTGCTCAGCACTGCAACAGAGGCCCCCGGGACCCTGCACCTCCAGCCCAAGCACGATTCAGGTCACCTTCGCCGTCCCTCCGGGCAAACCTTTTGGCCGCAGTGGCAAGGGATTATGTCTGATTAGAAAATAGAGGCGCATTAATGAGAAACTTCTAGATAATGATGGGGAAGAAAGCTATATTATATAATCTTTCTTGGGAAGCTATTTTTTTTTAAAGCAAAAAAAAATATTTACCATATGTTAAAAAAGAAATGTCAGGCCCCTAGCAGAGTTACTAATGCTAAAATCAAGACTTAATAAATATATAACCTAGCTGCAATTACAGCTTTCCTCAGGAATATAACCCTAAACAATCAATGTGAAATTTTCTGGTCAACACCAATGAGGGCTCTCTCTATCTTCACTGAATAAAGATGAAGTAATCCACCTAAGAAGACCACTTTGTCCCCAAACAGAGATGACCTAATCTGAAATTATGTGTTTTGTTTATTACTTCTTTGTCCTGCCTCTGAAAACCTTTCCCTTTCTATGGACCATTGCAGTTCCCCTCTACTCACTAGATGGGAGGCTTCCGGGTCCATGAATGATTCAGTAAAGCTTATTAGATTTTTAAAATTTACTTTGGTGAACTTTGTTTTTTTTAACACCATCAACAGCAACCATAGAGGGATGGTACGGGGAGGGAGGAGGACGGGGGGTTCAGGATGCAGAACACGTGTATACCTGTGGCGGATTCATGTTGATGTATGACAAAACCAATACAATATTGTAAAGTAATTAACCTCCAATTAAAATAAATAACTTTATATTTTTTAAAAAAGCTATGATGTAATTTGGGATAAATCTAGTCAAAAGAGATAAAAGTTGCTATAAAACTCTTAACTCAATCTTGTTCCTGAGAAGAGGGTCAGCCAACTCTAAGAATTTTCATTGAATTCAAAAATCTCTGGAAAAACAGACTCTTCATTCTCACTAATATGCCCACACCCATAGAAAGAGTAAACCATGCAATTTTTTTTTAATTGGAAGATAATCGCTCTACGGTATTATCCTGCTTTCTCCCGTACATCAATTTGAATCAGTCACAGGTATACATATGTCCCTTCCCTCCTGAACCTCCTTCCCACCTCCCTCTATGTTGTCACGAGCACTGGGTTGTGCTCCTGTGTCACACAGAAAATTCTCAATTGTTATCCATTTTACATGTGCTGTGCTTAGTTGCTCAGTCACATCTGACTCTGCAACTCCATGGACTGTAGCCCATCAGGCTCCTTTGCCCTTGGGGACTCTCCAGGCAAGAATACTAGAGTGGGTTGCCATGCCCTCCTCCATGGGATCTTCGCAACCCACAGATTGAACCCAGGTCTCCACATTGCAGGATTCTTTACCATCTGAGCCACTAGAGAAGTCCATCTATTTTATGCATGAAAGCGTATAGGTTTCCATGCTACTGTCTCAATTCATCCCACCCTCTCCTTCCTCGACCGTGTCCATAAGTCTGTTCTCTATGTCTGTGTCTCCATTGCTGCCCTGCAAATTGGTTCACTGGCACCATCTTTCTAGATTCCATATGCATGAATTAGTGAATGAGGCAAACGTGTAAGAATTCTCACTAGTATTTGAAAATCTGCAGAGAAACTGGGGGAAAGAGCCATTGTTCCTGGGAAAGACAAAGTATAATGGGGAAAGTGAACAGCTGGAGTCAGGTGTTTAAATTCTCAGCTATCACCCCGTAGGAACCAGCTCTGGCAATGTGGAATAAACCCTATGGCAGTAAATTTACCAAACTTCACATGAGAGCCAGTGGTTTTCAATGGACTGTACATTGAGTTCTCTCCTTCCCCTCCTTAGTCTTCATCAGACAGAATGCACTTGAAAACAATTAAAAAAAAATATTGATGTTTGGACAGAGATGATCCTGTTGACTTAAGTACATGATGAGACAAATGCCAGGACACCTATGTAATAAAACTGCAGGTAAAAAAAAATAATAATATTTTCATGCCAAAAACAAAGAACTCAGACCAGAAGCCAGCAAAAACAGAGGAAATGAAACAAACCAAAAAAAAAATGATAGCAAAAAATAAGAACACAGGTAAAATACCTGAATGATATCATTATCAAACTAAGATAGATTTAGCAAAGTAAGATCCAAAAAGCAAATTAATAACAGAGATTGAGGATTCCTCTGACAACCAGAGTAAATGGAGAGAAAACCATAAAAGTAAAGCAATGAAAGAAAACAGTGAGGAAAACAAAGATAATGTCACTTAAAGATTTCTTTTCCTTAAATAGAAAGTCCAACAAACAATAATTCTACTTCAACATTAAAAACTTCCTTGCAGATACCTGGGAATAAATAAATCTGTTTATTAAAATATATGATTTTCAGGAAACACTAAGAAAAATAATTTAAATTAGAAATATTCTGGATAAGCTGTTAAATTTCAAAAGTAAAGAAAAAAATATGTTAAGTAGTCAAACTGACAAAAAGGGAGGAGAATAAATCAAGCTGGCTTAAGGCTTTTCCAAATTAATATCTCTTTGCAAAAGAAATTTTTTTAACATTTCCAAAGTTTTCAGGATGTAAAATTATGACCCAATAATATTATAAGCAGTCAGAAACACCAAAGGTTCTTCACTGTACCATGGTATGTTGGATTAGAACCTTATCACTTCTGTAACAAATTATCACAAAATCAGTGGCTTTAAACAATACAAAAAAGTAAATACAAATTTACTTTCCAGGGGTACAGAAGTCCAAAATTAGTCTCATGGGTCTAAAATCAAAGTGTTACATAGTGGAATGTAATTTCAAATCTACTTGTCTATGGGAGAAATGAAGTTGTTTCTAAGAAGAATCTGTTTTGATCTAAGAATGAAGTTGTTTTAATTAGTAAAGTTGTTTTGATACAAAAGGGAAATTGTGTGTCATCCATGATTGTGCTGAGTAAGCTGCTGAGAGGCACCACTGGTTGCTTACCAGTAAGAATATAAGAAGAAACAACCATGGCAAGGGACATTTAGAGGATAAATACTCGCAGCTCATGATGAGTATTCAAGAGTGGTCTGGGCAAGGTGACTCGCGCTGATCTAAATAGCTCTTTCAAGACTTTGGGGCACCAGCTCATGCCTGGAAAATGAATGTTTGGCCACAGTGAAAACCATGTAGTAGCCTCAGAAGGTTTTCTTGCCTGTCAACACCTACATCTTCATTCCCTCGCATAAGGAGGGAATAAGCAACAAAGAAATTATTCCTCTAGCAATAAGGAACATTTATTCTTATGCCAGCAGCTGAACATCAACATGTGGCTGGCTAAACTGACTCTCCCAAGAACCATCTGGTAGAAGGGCTCACCTTGAACTAAATTTGGATTTTATTCCTTTCATCTTCCCTTACTTGGAACAATAGTTACTAATCTATCATTGGTTTGAAATATGGTATTTGTCTATTGCCTTATTATGAGACATTATCTTGCATGTTATTGGCTTATGAAATTATTATACAAGTTCTGAAGTGAACTTGTGTTAAGTAAAACATTGGCAAAGATAATTGCAGTCTCTGAGCATAATTTGTCCCCATAATGGTCCCCCCCCACCCGCCCAAAAAGAAAAAAAAAAAAAAATCACAAGATGTTCCTGTTGGAGGTTCCAAAGAAGAACTAAGTTCTTGCTTCCTTCCGCTTCCAGAGGCTTCAGGCTTTTCTTGGATGGTGACAATGTAGCCAATCTCTTCTTTCTTCACATTGTCTTCTCTTTCACTGTACTTTGACTGCCTCCTGTTTATAAGGACACTAATGGTTAAATTGGACCCATTTAGATGATCCAAATAACTAAATCTCAATTTGCTGTTGTTCAGTCCCTCACAAAATCTCAATATCTTTGATTTAATTACATCTCTAAAATCTCTTTTGCCATATTAGGTAATGTATGGCTATAGACTGAATATGTGTGTCCCTGTAAATTCACAGATTGAAACTTAATCCCTAATGGGATAATATGTGTAGGCAGGGCCTTTGGGCAGTGATTAGGTCATGAGGGAGAATTGTCATGAATGGGATAAGTGTCTTTATAGCTGCCTCTCCATTCCACCATGGGAAGTTACAGCCAAAAGATGGTCACAGACACTGAATCTGCCAATACCTCCACCTTGTACTTCCTAATCTCTAGAAATGTGAAGAAAAAAAATTACTTCTTTCTTTTAAGCCACCCAATCTATGGTATTTTATTAATAGGAGCCCTAAAAGACTGAGATACATATTCATAGGGTTCTAAGAATTAAGATGTAGATATATCATAAGAGGGCCAATATTCAATCCATTGTAGATATTCTCAACACTTAAGAATTAAAATCAAGTGAATTAAAAAGATTAATCAAAGTAATATCCCCCCAGGTTTTGAAGAAATTTTGAAGAGATGAATAGAAATTTATTCATTAGGCAATTTAATAGCAAAGTTAAAATTAATCAACTGTATGGTGACACAGCATTTTGTAAATGTTACAAAACTTGATAAAGATTAAGTAACTATCACAATAAATAGCAATGAGTTACGAGATGTTGGTAATAGGTAGCAGAACGTTAATGTTCAGCTAATATATAATAAGAGTCAAATTCTATGTTTAAAAATATTTTATTGACCTTACTACATTTAAGAAACAATATCACTTAGGGAAAGAAATACATTTATTTATTGTCAGTTTAACATAAAAGTCTGGTAAATAATATACTCTTTCAATATACTCTGAAGATGCAAAGTAGTTGTGTAATTCTTGAACAACAACAATAACAACAAAATCAATGGTGTCAAAAGAGATTTTAGTTATATCCTTTACTAAGGAGTATAAACATTCACAGACTAAGCAACATAAAATACCCTTTTTTAAGATCTTCTATTGCAATATGTTACTTTTCCTGCACAGTTTTACCCATGCTTCTTAGATTATTTTTTGCAAGCTTCAGATTTTGCAAGTAGTCCACTAAAAATCTTTGTATTCTTTATCCAAGCTTGTCCTCTACTGGGCAAACCCTCAAAAAATATTTTAATCTGAAAAAAAAAGCATTTTAGAAATTTACAAATCAAGCATTAATTTGTCACATTCAATATAATTTATGTGATTATATATATATATAGAGAGAGAAATTGAGTAATATAATCTATTCAAAGTTACTCTCTTAATCACATGTACTAATGTCTTAAATATTCAGTTGTTTTTCATACTCAAAATAACATGTAGTAGTTTTTGGTGGAAATATTTGTATTCTGCATAAATGTTTTCCATAATATGCAAATTTTTCTATAATTCCTGCCAAATGGGAAAGTTCCATTTGTTGTTGTTATTATTTAGTCACTAAATTTTGTCCAACTCTTTTTTTTTGTTTTGTTTTGCTTTACAATACTGTATTCGTTTTGCTTGAAACCCCATGGACAATAGCCCTGCAGGCTACTCTGTCCATGAAATTTTCCAGGCAGGAATATGGGATTGGGTTGCCATTCCTTCCTCCAGGGGATCTTCCTGACCCAGGGATCAAACTCGCATCCCTTACATTGCAGATGGATTCTTTACCACCGAGCCACCAGGAAAAAGTTCCATAATCACGCTCATTATGTTGTTTGGCTAATCCATTGTGTTAGACATTGCATCTCTAAAAATTGAATTATGCTTTCAACTATCATATGACATTATTTTTACTCATTTACATATAGTTTCTATTCTACAACACTAATTTTAAAATCAGATTATAATTCTGAATATTTAATATTACTGCTTAATATACATTTCTATTCCTTCATGTTTCCCTGTACTACATGAAAAACCTGCCACCATTAGATACATTGTTTCATATCTCCAAAGAGTTTGAGATATACACCATATACAGAATCCGTTGAAACTGAATGAAGTAACCAATTCTAGTCATTTTTTCCATTTGAGATATTCACATAATATTCATTTCCAAAACTTCCTACCTTTTGGAAAGTTAGACTTTCTTACTTGAGATTCATAACTTTCCAAAAAAGGTAATTTAAGAGTCAATTTACACAGTCGTATACTTAGAGTTGCAAAAGCTATATTTAGTTTAATGGATTCTCTGAGTTTTCTTTTTTTTTTTTTGTCTTTTAGTTTTTGGTAAAATGTATCAATTATGCTTAATATTTATTAGTATGCTTTGCTGAAAAATAAGCAATTTTCTTTTTTTTTCCCTGGTATTCCATTTTTTCTTCCAAAATATTTCTGTGATATAAGTAATTTTTTTTCTTTTCTAATGTCTTTCCATCTTCCATTTCTCTGCTGATTATGATTCATTTATTATTTTCTTTCTGGTAAAAATTTTTAGCATTTAAAATAATATGTAGGAACATGCCACTACATTTTAAGACCAGTTTACATATGTATTACCTATAAAAGTGTCATAAAAAACATGTGACTGGTGGATAATTTCTTAGTAATCAAAGAAATATATATTTTGTGGATTATTAGTGGCAAATAGATATTAGATATTATGTTTCATGAATGCCACTCATAATATTATCAATCACCAACTGGAAACTGATTTCAGTAGTTATGACTTTTTTTCAGTAGTTTTGATTGAAACAGTTTTGATATTCAATAGTTTTCATTTGGGATATCATTTCTAAAGATAGAATCTGTCAAATATTTTTACTTTTCAGTTTTTAATATTTTATAAACCATATTTCCATATGCTGCTCAAGTTATCTTAGTATTTTGGATATATTTGTGTTTTACTAATTTAATAACTATTGATTATATGTCCAACAAATATATATTAGTCATCCACCATATTCCAGGGCACTATTCTAAGTCATATTATATTCAGTATGTCAGGGTCTTAATTTGAACATTATTTTATATTTACCTTTGACTTGAGAAAGTTGTAAAGAACATCAAAATTAAATCATATGCTTCATTATTTTTCAATTTTTCTATATATATTTCTGTAAAGATTACAAGCCTTGGAGAACAAGAGTATTGTCTGTCAACTTTTAAATATTTTACATCCTGTCTGACATGATATGAGGTAAAAATACAAGCATCACCAATAAGTTTCAAGTTTTGGACTCTCTGTGATGCAATGGTGTTGGAACCTGAATGCTATGGTGAAAAAGACTGCAAAATGTCTGTGTCACTGAATTCAGCAGGCAAGAGGATCAGGAATAATTAGCAACACTTACCATATATGAGCTCTTACCAGGTAAGGCTGCTGTACTAGTCTCAGAGGGTTAGAATAGCAAAAGTTTATTTCTCGCTCACGGTACATCCCGCTCTGCTCGGGATGGAATTCTGCTCAATAGATCAACTTCTTTCTGAGATTTGGGCTGAAAGAAGCCACATTCTGAAATGTGCTGAGATACAAAAAGAGGCACGAGTTCTATTGTGTGTGCCTGCTCGTTGTGTCCAACTTTTTGTGACCTCATGGAAATTTCCAAGCAAGAATATTGGAATGGGTTGCTATTCCCTACTCCAGGGGATTTTCCCTACTCATGAATCGAACCCGCCTCTTGCATCTCCTGCACTGGCACCTAGTTTCTTTACCATTGTGCCACCTGGGAAGCCCATGAGAGCTGTTGGACTCTTTGTAACCCCATGGACTGTAGCCCACTAGGCTCTGTCCATCAAATTCTCCAGGCAAGAATACTGGAGTGGATAGCCATCCCTTCTCCAGAGGA
The DNA here is from genome assembly GCA_006408695.1 of Aepyceros melampus. Classification (NCBI taxonomy): domain Eukaryota; kingdom Metazoa; phylum Chordata; class Mammalia; order Artiodactyla; family Bovidae; genus Aepyceros; species Aepyceros melampus. Next base: position 272,632 of record SJXQ01006888.1, on the reverse strand, counting down.
TCTTCCCAACCCAGAGATTAAGCCAGGGCCTACCACATTAGAGGCAGATTCTTTATCTTCTGAGCCACCAGGGAAGCCCCAACTATTATTACTGCTAAGTCACTTCAGTCGTGTCCGACTCTGTGCGACCCCAGAGATGGCAGCCCACCAGGCTCCCCCGTCCCTGGGATTCTCCAGGCAAAACACTGGAATAGGTTGCCATTTCCTTCTCCAATGCATGGAAGTGAAAAGTGACAGTGAAGTCTCAGTCGTGTCTGACCCTCAGCAACTCCATGGACTGCAGCCTACCAGGCTCCTCCATCCATGGGATTTTCCAGGCAAGAGTACTGGAGTGGGGTGCCATTGCCTTAATACTATTAGTATATTGTAACTACTGAAATGGGAGGGAAGGGGGCAAGGCACAATGTTTAAAAGAAAGACATAGCCTGAGGACATGACATAAGCTGATTAGAACCAAAAGATCAAAGATGGATGAGTCAACTTTCAGTGAAACTTGAGCCTCATTATTTGCTCATTGTAATACATTTTGTTGTTGCTGTTTAGTCATTCAGTTCAGTTAGTTCAGTCGCTCAGTCATGTCCGACTCTTTGCGACCTCATGAATTGCAGCATGCCAGGCCTCCCTGTCCATCACCAACTCCCGGAGTTTATTCAATCTCATGACTATCGAGTCAATAATGCCATCCAGCCGTCTCATCCGCTGTCATTCTCTTATCCTCCTGCCCCCAGTTCCTCCCAGCATCAGGGTCTTTTCCATGAGTCAACTCCTCCTATGAGGTGGCCAAAGTATTGGAGTTTCAGCTTTAGCATCATTCTTCCCAATGAACACCCAGGACTGATCTCCTTTAAGATGGACTGGTTCAACTTCCTTGCAGTCCAAGGGACTCTCAAGAGTGTTTTCCAACACCACAGTTCAAAAGCATCAATCTTTGGCTCTCAGCTTCCTTCACAGCCCAACTCTCATATCCATACATGACCACTGGAAAAACCATAGCCTTGACTAGAGTGCCTTTGTTGGCAAAGTAATGTCTCTGCTTTTGAATATGCTATCTAGGTTGGTCATAACTTTCCTTCCAAGGAGTAAGCATCTTTTAATTTCATGGCTGCAGTCACCATCTGCAGTGATTTTGGAGCCCCCCAAAATAAAGTCAGCCACTATTTCCACTGTTTCCTCATCTATTTTCCATGAAGTGATGGGACCAGATGCCATGATCTTAGTCATTGCTGCTGCTGCTGCTAAGTCACTTCAGTCATGTCCGACTCTGTGCGACCCCAGAGATGGCAGCCCACCAGGCCTCTCCATCCCTGGGATTCTCCAGCCAAGAACACCAGAGTGGGTTGCCACCTCCTTCTCCAATGCATGAAAGGGAAAAGTGAAAGTGAAGTCGCTCAGTCATGTCCAACTCTTTGCAACCCCATGGACTGCAGCCTACCAGGCTCCTCTACCCATGGGATTTTCCAGGCAAGAATACTGAAGTGGGGTACCATTAGTTTATGCTAAATGACACACCCACCAGTGCCATTACAGGCCAACCATTAAAGACCAAAAAGTACACAAAGGCCCAATTGCTGAAAAACTTTATCCCTTCCCCAAAATTAGTGGAATAATCGTCCTACTCATTAGCCTATAAAAACTAATCAATCCATATTTCGGGCCTCTTTTGGGCTCTCTCTCTCTCTCTCTTACCTTCTGAGCTGGCCCACACTCTGCCTGTGGAGTGCGTATCTAAAGAAATTCACTTCTTGCCTATCACTTCATCTCCAAATTCTTTCACAGTGAAGCAAGAACCTCAAATTCACTGGCAACACTGCAACTACCACTACTATTATAAAATTTCTGGGGTTCAGATATAAACTGCTGCCTCACAGTACTATGCCTGATTTTAAACCCCACTAGACACAGAGCTACTGTTGCTTCTTTAGATGCAACTCCTGTTTTACCTAATTATACTCATAACAGTAAATTCACTTACCATCACACAGCTTCAGTCTCTGAGTCAGGGCTAAATTTCCATACCTATAAAATAGCAAAAATGTTAATAGCATGTACCCTGGTGAGGAAAATAGGCCCAACTCCACCACTTACTAGTGCTGTGAATTTACTTAATTTCCTTAAGCCTCAGGATCCTCAAATCTAAAATGCTGATAAGAATGGTAGCTACTTCATGGGATTGTGAAGATTAATCAGGCATGCAAAGAGTTAACTGAGTAACATGTGCAAGATATATAAATGAAACATAAACAATTTTATTTTGTTTAATAAAATAAAACACTCTTTTATAAAAAGTCACTTTTATTTTGATTACCATCTTGGTGTTTGTATTGCAACCTTTTATAAAGAGGATATGGAAGAGGTAAAAACAGATGGTATATAACATCTGAATCTTGACTGACATTCTTTGAAACTATGATGAGAATGGTGTATCCTGAAATACTACAGCTTTGAAAATGTATTAATATTCTACCATCCATCATCCACAGATATGACTACACTTTTGATGTGTTTCACTTCTATATTCTGAAAAAGCACATAGAACAGACACATTTATGCAAGTAAAGAGTAAAGAGCATATTGTGGACCCAGGGAAAATCAAGATGATGTGAAATTGAAAGAATACTCTAGAATGTGTCATAGTTTAATAAAGCATTTGTTATAAGGTAAAGTATATCTTTGAAGATTATGCTCTTTTTAGAAAACATTTTCCTTTCTAAATATGAATTTAGATGCTACCATACCAATGTGGCTAGGCTTTGTGAAGAAGCAAATGTTTCCTTTGGACAATCAAAGCCAAATAAAGCTCAGAAGGTGGAGGGGACATGCTTAAACCTAAATGTCTCATTCTAGAGAATTGACTCAGTAACAGTTGGCTTTACCATTTGTTGCTGTCCTATGCTTTGTTCAAGAAATAGTAAAGAGTTGAAGCTGGTAGTCTTTCTTTCATTTTGTACATAAAAAAAAAACAAAGAGGAGATTTAAAGGAAAAGTTATCTGTCATTGATAATTAGTTCTTATATTGATATTGGTCTATATACATACCAGTACCATTGTTCTTTTGACACAAAAGGACCACTACTTTGAGTAAGGGGTAAGGTTTTGAATCAGTTAGGGTTCATCAGAAAGATAGAATCAGTTGTGTGTGTGTGTGTGTGTGTGTAAACAAATTTATTATAAGGTATTAGCTCACATGATACAGAGGAGCCTAGTGGGCTGCCATCTCTGGGGTCACACAGAGTCGGACACGACTGAAGTGACTTAGCAGCAGCAGCTCACATGGTTATGAAGACTAAGAAGTCTCAGAATCTGCTATCTGCAAAACATCTGAGAAGGCCCGTGGTGTAAGTCAAAGGCCTGAGAGCCAGAAAGCCAATGTTACAGATTTCAGGCTGAAAACCCAAGAGCCAGAAGCATTAAGGGCAGGAAAACATCGATATTCCAGCTCAACAGTAAGACTGAGAAACTGAATACTCACTTCCTCCACGTTTTTGGTCTATTCAGTCTCTCAAGGAATAAGATGAAGCCCACTCACAGTACGTAAGGTGCTCCACTAAATCTGTCAATTCAAATGCTAATCTCTTTCAGATCCACCCTTCCAGATACACAAAGAAAGAATGTTCCCCAGACATCTGGTCAACCCACTATCCAGTCAGTTGATACATCGTAAACTAATAATAGTTTCATCTAAAGGTAAAGAGAATTCTCACTTTCAACCACTTAGTGAAGAATCTGGGACAAGATTTTGAAAAGAATCTGCATGCCAGTGCAGGAGATGCGGGCTTGCTCCAAGATTCCCTGGAGAAGGAAATGGAAATCCAATTCTACATTCTTGCCTAGGAAATCCCATGAACAGAGGAGCCTCGTGGACTAGTCCTTGGAGTTGCGAAAGAGTCGTACATGACTTAGCTACTAAACAACAATAGCAAGAGGACATTCTTGCTCCTTCTGAGTCTTCAACTTAGAATTCAAAAATTTGAACATTTTTGCCTAAATGACGAGCAGAAAACCAGGCTATTCAACAAGAAGGTAGACTGTATGTAATACTCTCAGTATGCCATCCGAATTCACTCTCCATTCTTTCCACCCTACCCTGTGCTCCAGAAGGCTAACACTGGAGACAGCATCAATAGATTACTGGCTGATTTCCAAGAAAGAGATTGGAAGATCTCTCTCAAGAAGAGACTGGAAGATCCCCTACCAGACACAGGTTAGATTTTGGTGTGTTCTGCTATCCAAAGTTACAGCTTCTAGTGGACATTCCTGTTCTACAGCCATAGCTTCAGCTTTTAGGTTCCATAAATTCCCTTTGTGCTCTTTCAAGACTAGAAGTGGTTTTAACAGCTCCTTTTTGTTGTTGCTAAGCACAAAGTTCTTCACAATCCCTTGGCAGTTTTCTTCACCATGAAACCAGTGGACTGGATGACCTAATTATTGAAAGAAGTCTTCCACCAGGAAAAACAGTCATAATTGTATTAAATTGTAAGCCAAGACGGTCCCCTGTTCACCTGGGGCTCTTTATGGCACTGAACCAACAGACAGATAAAGGAACACCTGTGACTGATTCTGATTGCTAAAAACAAATTGAGGTGTTGATGCTCAAGAAAGGCAAATGATTTCTAACACTCTTCTCCCCCACCCTCAATGAACATTTGAATTCATATATACATCATCATTTTCATTGAGTGCATGCTCAGCAGTGTTCAACTATTTTCAACCCTATGGACAGTAGCCCACCAGGCTCCTCTGTCCATGGGATTTCCCAGGCAAGAATACTGGAGTGGGTTGCTATTACCTTCTCCAGGAGATTTTCCCTACTCAGAGATTGAGCTGTCAGCTCTTGTGTGTTCTTCATTGGCAGGCAGATTCTTTACTACTGTGGCACATTGGAAGGCCCATATATATGTACACATGTAAAAATACATGTATATTTTATTTTACTATTGTTCCCCTTAGATGTTCCCAAGTGACCTTAGTAACTGAAGAATATCAGGGCGAAGATTGAATACTGGACTATGTTCCTTCCATAGAATCATCTCAGAAATTTTTAAAGAACTGTTCAGTGTCCTGAGGTCAAATAATATTGTGTATCTTCAAAAAGGCCCTAATTAGGTCATTCAATTAAAGCATATTCATATATGAAACAAAGATTTTGAATGCTAAGTGAAAATGGCTCAAGGCTTTTATTAAAATAAAAGTTGTTCAACCAAGTTAGTTTTACTACGATGACTTTAAAAGTAAGTTTACTTTATACTCATTGTTCATCCTCACTGACAGTTTGCTATCTAAACAAGACAAAATAATATTAACAAAGACAAGAAGTTCTACTTGGTAAAGGCCTTTCACTATACTTGCAGTTCTGTTTCCAAGGCGGAGTATAGATTAGGTGTTCCAAAAATTGATTAAAAATTAATAGTTGTCATTCATAAGCAATTTTTCACTTAAAAATCATAACTGATTTTTGCATTTATGAAATCAAGCAAAATTTTAATTTCATAGGGTAATACTAGCCTACAAAGCTTTCAATTGGTTGAATATATACACATGTGCTTTTGAAGGTCTTAAGTTTTTATCCTCTGGAAAATCACTTACATTATACTTTTAAATATTTTTGACTCAGCAGCACATAATTGGACTAATTATTATACTAGATGGTGATTTAATTTCACCATCAGTCCATGGATGACTCCATTTTTAATTTTTCTTTTTGTTGTTTCATTTTCTATTTTGACAAATATAATACCATTAGATAACCCTTCACTTAAAAATGAACACACTAACTATAATTTATAATAATTAGTGTCATGTATATCTATACATCTTCCCAACTATATATTTCTAAATCCTTTCCTTAATGTTCTGCCTAGAACTTCCACTACAATATAGAATGCAAGTGATGATTATTGAATTTCCTGCATCATTCTATACTTTCCAAAAGACTATTTCATTGTTTCCTAGGTAAAATAATGTGTGCATTTTTTGAAAAATGAAATCAGTTTATCACATAAATAAAATTACCTTCTAATCTTAATTTCCCAAGAATTATTTTTGTGATTTGGTGTTTAAATTTATCAAATATTTTTCTGTATCTATTGATATGGTTATATAATTTTTAATAAATTAATAGTTGAGTTACATTTATGGATTCCTAAAATTAAAGGATTCTTAGAGGTATAAAATTAAACCTAGCATGGCTGGAATGTATCTTTTTCATGCATATTGGATTTTACTTGTTAATATATTCTTCTTGATTTTTGTTTTTGTAAGTATGATTGAAATGAGTGTCTTTTTTTTCATAATGACTTTCAGTTTGGTAAATGTATTGTAGAATTAAATAGTGGATTTTCCTGCCTTTTCAATTGTCTAGAAAATTTGAAAGAAAATTAAGGCTTGTTTCCTAACTTTTAAAATCATCTAGACATAATATGTTTTGAAGAATAAATTTTTAATGACTGTTTTAATTGTTTTAAGGGGTATAAGACTATTAATGTTTGACTTCATCACAAGTTGGTTTTCATAATGGCATTTTCCTAGCATTTTGGATGAGTTTTCAAAATTGTCATCTCATCATTGATAGTGTTTTCTTATTTTTGTGATCTCTACTAAGCCTGTATTTATGTCCTCTTTTTATTCACAATATTGTTTATTTGTGTCTTCTTTCATCTCTCTAACAATAATGATATATGTTTATTTACTCTTTGTTCTAAATCATCAAATTTCACATCCTCTTTTCATTTACTTCTTTCTAATTTTTGGCATTACTATATTTTTCTTGTACTATATTCTTATATTAGATACTTAGAATTTTAATTAGATGCTTTTTTGTCTACTAACATAACTAACTAGAAAGTCTAACTTTCTATAAAACTTACACATATGACATCCCATATGTTTTATTTTATTTCTTAAATTAATTTTTATTTTTCAGTTTGTTTTGCTTTACAATACCGTATTCGTTTTGCTATACATTGACATGAATCAGCCACGAGTGTACATGAACTCCCAATCCCGACCCCCACCTCCCCCCTCCTGCCCCACACCCTCTCTTTGGACTCTCCCCGTGCCTCAGTCCCAAGCATCCTGCATCCTGCATCGAACCTAGACCAGCGATTCGTTTCACTTATGATATCATACATGTTAACATATATTTTACTGTCATGCAGTGCTTGGATTATTTTACTATTTCCAATATTTTTCTTTTTCTAAAGCAGTGTTATTTTGGCAGAGAATATATATCATACTTTGACTTCCAGGTGACTCAGCAAGATACTCAGGAGATGCGGGTTTGATCCTGGGGTTGGGAAGATCCTCTGGGGTAGGAAAGAGCAACCCACTTCAGTATTCTTTCCTGGAAAATCCCATGAATAGAGGAGACTTGGTCTGAGGTCCATGGGGTCACAAAGAGTCGGACACCACTGAGTGACTGAGCACACACTCACATATTATCATACATACCTTAATTTATGGCCACAATATAATTACCTTAAAAATTAATAGCAAGAAAATTTTTCAACCTGTACATTGAATGAGTGTGTGTGTGTGTGTGTGTGTGTGTGTGTGCATGTGCATGCTTGGAGAGTTGGAAGAGAGATTGCTCTAATTCTAGATTATTGTTTTATACTAATGTGTCAATTCATAGGCTTTTTCTGTTTTCTCAGTACTTTGTATCTATTACATAAGATTGTAGATATAGTATTTACATAAAAAGAAACTTACTGTCTTTAGAAGTGCTGAGAATTGTCCAGGTTATAGTACATTACTCCCTTGAATATTAGCATACATTGATCTTAGTCTTTGATTTTTTTTCCCTTATTTTTTCTGTATAATTTTTCTTGTATTATTAAGCAAATCTATGTGTACTAGTGAACTGTGTGAAACTTTCAAAATATTCAATAAATGTTTGTGAAAGAAATGAATTACTTAATGAGATATAATTGAGTCACACATACATTATTAGTCTTCTGTCAGTGAAAATAAATTAACTTAGTTTTTCAATACTGGTACTTTGTATTTCCCTAATTTGTTCAGTTTCTTAGCATTTTAGCAATTTATTGGTCAGCTTGCTGCAATTGTATCCAATTTTTTTTTCTAGGACCAAGACAAATGTTGTTTAGCCTATAAATCCAAAATATATTGAATATATTCTTGATCTCAAAATTGCAGAAGGCAATTTGTTTTAAAAAACTAGCAATCTAACAATTACAGTTACGTTCATGAAACTGAAATGATAATATGGGTAAAACTTCTAGTTTTATTGATGATTACCAATCTGACTGTAACTGGATGGTATTTTTAAAGAACTGATTGGTATAAAAGAGGGTGGACTGACTGGTCTACTTTTCAGGTTAGTTTTTAGGCTGATGAAGCAAACTTTACTAAATTAAGTATATGCAGAATGCTGCAAAGATTTTCCATCCAAAAGAGGTAAAACTAAATATCTAAGCAAAAAAATATATATTTGTGTAGTTTGCCTGTAGATATTGATTTCTAAAATCAAACTATAATTCTGCTCTAAGGTAGCATATGATATTCCTATGGTTTACTCTTTTTCTGTCATTATCAACCTAACCAGATATGTAGGTAGCTTCACAGTAGCAATAATAGACTCCATAAAACTGAGAACAGCTTGCCAGCCATATTTTTATCCATGATACAAGAAGAGTATCATTTAATTTAATTTCAAATTAGATATGTATTTAATTTAATTTAATTTCAAATTAGATGTGTATTTCCGTAAGTGCAAAATTGAAAACACAAAGCTATTATAGACAAGGCATATGAAATAATTTAGAGGGATTTGAGATATGCAAAATAGAATACCAATTCTTCTCAAAATTTTAAAGCCAGGCTAAAGCCAGGCATTAACAATCTAACAAGTTTTCAGTCTCCTCAGTAGCAGCTTTAGGTTTCAAATTTAAAAACTGAAATTATTTTGAAAGTGAAAGTGTTAGTTAGTTCACTCAGTCCTGTCCAATTCTGCAACGCCATGGACTGTAGCCCACTAGGCTCCTCTGTCCATGCCATTTCCTTCTCCAGCGGATCTTCCCAACACAGGGATCATACCTGTGTCTCTTGAATTATGGAAGGATTCTTTACCCTCTGAGTTACCAGGGAAGCCAGATAAATCAGTACAACATAAGATCCTTATTAAGGCCCGTCATAAGGAATAATAGTCATCACTGCAGCTGCAGGCAGTAAATTGGTTACTCATGGTTGATTAGAATGCACTTTGATATGACAGTTTGAGAAGCTTCTCTCTTATTTCATGTTCTCCAAATGGGTAAATTGTAAGATTATTGATTCAGAAAAATATAGCTGACAAGTAGGAAGTTCATACGCAAGAACAGGCGTATCATTAAGTTGTGGTGAATCTAATGACAACAATTCTATCTTTCTACTTCTTTCAAACTTAATATTTGTTACTATACATGACTACTTAATAAGGTCAGATCTTAAAGACAAATGATTTCATTTCATTCTTAAAAAACCCTTTGAGAAGTATACAATTATCTCTTGCTATTCAAAATCTCACCAATTTGCAAAAAAAAATTATTAAAAATTCACTATCAAGACCAAAACATCCCTAAACAAAACTACATAGGCATATCAGCAGAAAATTAAACAGTGCTTCTCCTCATAAGAGAGTTTTAATCATATTGTAGTTCTAACTCTACTGTTCTCTTAATGTGACTATGACTTGTGTTAACATTTTTTAAATCTATTATACCAAATTATTATTGTCTCCTCCACTTTTTACTTAGAGCTTTCTGCTGACGTGGATTCTTGTTTGTTTTTGTCAGGCACCCAAGAGCCCTATCAATGGACTCCAATTGAGTCTATCTTTTCTATTTTTAACATATAGTTTCACTGTACAGCTGACTTGAAGTACTAGCTCTTTGCAGTGGAAAAGGAAAACTTCAGAGTAACATGGTCTACTCCAATGACTTCACTGCTTGTAAATAATTAGGTATCTTGTATTTTCAATGCTGATGTTATCCAGAAGTAATTTGTTGATTGTTATTTAGGTATTTAAGAAAGTTTTAGTGACATTTGGTTGGAGTTTTGTGGTTTGGAATCCATCATGATTTTCCCACTAAAAATAATGGAATACAGGCTCCTGCTCTCTGAAATCCACAATAAAACAATTTTTGTAGGAATGAAAAGAGATTTAGCCACTCTAGGATACCTATACTATCATTATCAAAAATTTGCAGTAAGGAAATAAACCTCTATGTTAGTTCTTTCATTGATTGAACAAATGTGTTGGATATTGATGATATAACAATGAATAAACAAAGATACTTGCCTTCATTCTAAAGAATCCTGTGGAATAAAAGGCAATTAACAAACTGAGTAAATTATACTGCATGTCAAGAGATGAAATGGAGAAAAAATAAGCAGAGAACAGTAATGGGGAGTGAGTGGGGAGTGTATATGCTTGGTCATGAGGATTTTAATGGTTAAATACTTCTGAACAAAGTGCTATGCTAAAAGTAGAGCATTTTCTCTGATTCTTGCCAGCTCTGAAGTGTTCACTAGTTGGACAAATTGAGAGTTCATTCTAGGAAGAAGAAATGGAAACTTGAAAATTTTTATGAGAAATTTGAGCCAACTGGACTTGTGGATATGAGTTTAGGTAGAAGATCTGGGTTTCCTAAGTGGTAGGGACAGTAAATGGAGCAGAATGACCATAAATTAGATGAATAAATCAGCTACTGATAGAGATAAATATGAATATTTATAAGTGAGTAATAAGTGCAGAGTTCCTGAACTAGGCTGTTACATTTAGGAGCTAACATATGCCACTAGGATAAATCTCCTAAATTAAGAAAGTACTATTAATTTGAACAATTATCACTATTATCCCTCTAATGACAAGCATTGCTCCCCACAGCATTTCTCCTCTGGCACAGATTTTCAACTGAATTTAAAATGAAATAGCAATGCAGTCACTTTGCAGCTTTCACAGGAGCTCCTAGAACAGGAGTCTCTCTAGGGACTCTCTCAGTGACAGTGACACAACTGTGTCTCATCTTGTTGAACCGAAATGATCTGGCTGCTTTTCTCTGACACTTTTTGGCATGGTTGGGATGCTCTGTGGTCCATAAGTACTAAATATACTCTCCCCATTAGGATCAGAGCTGCAAGTACAGAAATCATTTTGATATGACCACTATATGAAGATTGGATTAAAAACATCCTCCCTTATGTTACAAATCTTGCCCTCCAAATTCATTGGGATTTCCCTCTTCTCAATTTAGTTTAGAACTAACAAACAATATTGTGTTGAGGCATCTCTAAACATCTTTATGCCTGTTCTTATTTTATATTTTCATTTTCTTGCAAGCATGTGGATGCTCTGTCTAACTGAAAAGTCTAAACTAATGAGAAATTGTGATCATCTGGTAGAAAAATATTATAGAGAAAGTTCAGCTGTCAGTGAACCAGCTCTTGCTGTTTCAACATATTGCCTTTTTCTCCATATCCCATCCATTTTCAGAGGTAAGAGATTAATTTATTACATGAAACTTGAAATATTAAATATAGTTAAAAATCTATAATAGCTAAAGATAAACATATGCATGTGAATAGAGAATAAGTAATAATCCATTCCTGTAGAGGACAGAGTGGGAGTTAGTAGACTCTGTAAGCAGTCTTGGATCCAAATCCCAGTGGAATTACTTACAGTGCCAGTCACCTAACTTCTAGCCCCACTCTCCTACTCAGTATATATGCATATACACCTCCTCACAAGGATATTGTTAGACATGAATTTCAAAGTACCTGGAATGTAGTATTATGAAAAATCCATTTTTGTACATAAGAAATGTTCAAATACTGGGAATTTCATATGATTTGAGCTAATAAAGGGCTTTCCAAGTGGTTCAGTGATAAAGAATCCACCCGCCAAGCAGGAGATTCAGGAGACCTGGGTTCAGTCCCTGGGTTGGGAAAATCCCCTGAAGTAAGAAATGGCAACCCATTCTGGTATTCTTGCCTGGAAAATTCTATAAGAATTTTCTATAAGAATAAGGGCAGAGGAGCCTGGAAGGCAGGTTCATGGGGGATCATAAGGAGTCAGGCATGACTAAGCACACAGCACACACACACACACACACACACACACAAGCTAATAAACACTCAATTAGTGTCTCTTCATTTTCAAGAAAATTTTATGAAGAGCTCTTTCTTGGGAAAGAAAATAACCTCCAGTGAGTAAGATTCTATAGCTGGAAAACAATTAGCAGTGTATACAGATCCAGACCTGGCCACAGACAGGAAATCCATATCTAGGGAAATATCACACATCTCTGAAGCCAAGAAAATCATCTCTTAAATAATGCTTAATAAGCCAGGATAAGTGAACAAATGACTAATTGAAATTATAAATGAAAATATAGCTGGATGAATAAGTGTAATAGGTAATCTTTGCTCTGGACAATAGTCATGAGTCATAAACTAGCCGTGTGTGTGTGTGTGTGTGTGTGTGTGTGTGTACATGTGCACGCTCAGTAGTGTCCAATTCTTTGTGACCCACTGGGCAGCAGCCACCCAGGCTCCACTGTTCGTTGGATTTCCCACGTGAGAATACTGTAGTGGGTCACCATTTCTATCTCCCGGGATCTTCCTAACCCAGGGATCAACCCCACATCTCTTGTATCTCCTGCATTGGCAGATGGATTCTTTACCACTGTGCCAACTGGAAAACTCAAGCCAACACTATTTAGTGCTGTTATTTAACACTAATTAATGTTAACTTTTTTAATGGCTTTAATAATGATAACACTGCAACTTTCTCACACCCAACAACAGTTCAAAGAGACACACCTCCTCCTTCAGATCCTGTGCAGACTCAGGTATGCTTTGGAAAACTTTTTAGAGGCATAACAGTCATATAACATTATATTAATTTCACTCAAGATGTACTTTTGCTGGGTCAGAAATATAAAATTCAATGCATTGCAGAAGTTTTGTCTGCCATTGATTTTAGATTAAAAACAGAAAAAAATTGAGATAGATAGAATACTAACAAATACAACAATTTAAAATAAGGATAGGACAATATGATTTGTAATTTTAAATTAAACTTGAATTTGAGAATACATACTTTTTTTTCTGTTACATAAGACTATGTAACAAATTACCTCAAAATTGAAGGGCTCAAAATAACAATTTATTATCTCTAAGGATTCTTTGGGTTGACCAGGTTAAGCCGGGCATTCTCACTTGGCATCTCTCATGTAGTTTTAGATCCTTGGAGTCTGGAGTTGGCATTATCAAAGGTACAGATGGAATATTCATCTACAATGACCTCTTCACTCACACGCCTGATGCTTCTCTAATCTTCCATGTAGCCTCTCTCTTCAGACCAAATTTTTTACAAGGCAGTTTAGTGCTCCAAGAGGCAAGAGCGGAAACCGCTAGTCTTCTCAAAAGCTAGGTCTATAGCTGAAGCTGCACCATTTTACTACACTTTCTTGGTCAAAATTGGTATGTCAGCCCTGGTTCAAGAGAATGAGCAGCAGACCCCAATTCTTACAGAGTGGAAAGTTAGTGAGAGAATGACTAGATCCTACTTCTTCTGGAATGGGAAGTCAGTGATAGTAAACATCTTTGAGATAAGCTACCACACCGATACCAGCAGATAAAAGCTGAAAAGTCCCTCCAGTAAGACATAAGTCAGAGTCTGGAAAACTTAAGTTGCCTTAATGATATCTTCATATCTCTTATGTCCTGTTATGTATTTGTTGAAAGATCATAGGGAACTTCACCTCTCTTGCCTTAGTTTTTCTCATCTATAAAATAGAACTAATTAACACCAGTTCATAGGCTTGTTGTGAGAATTTAATGTAATATCCTCAAAGAGATTAACTCTTCTTGGGTCAATAAATACTAGCTGCTACTAGAGCTCTATTTAGAAGTAAAATTATAGCACATGTATGAGAATGATCACCACCCAAACACCTATTTTAGAAAAGCAGAAAAATTGCTCTCATGATGTTATTCATTCATTCATTTTAAAATATTTAATAATATTAGAACAATTGCCAGGATATATATTCAGTTCAGTTCTGTTCAGTTCAGTTTCTCAGTCATGTCCAGCTCTTTGTGACCCTATGGACTGCAGCACACCAGGCTTCCCTGTCCATCACCAACTCCCAGAGCTTGCTCAAACTCACATCCACTGAGTCAGTGATGCCATCTAACCATCTCATCCTCTGTCACACCCTTCTCCTCCTGACTTAAATCTTTCCCAGCATCAGGGTCTTTTCCAGTGAGTCAGTTCTTCACATCAGGTAGCAAACTATTGGAGCTTCAATATCAGTCCTTCCAGTGAATAGTCAGGACTGATTTCCTTTAGGATTGACTGGTTGAATCTCCTTTGTTGGGCACTAGAATAGCACAGACATCTTGATACCTTCCAATCTAATGCTCACAGTCTGATGGAAGAGAAGGAACTCTGAACTATTTGAAACAAGTTTTTGCACATGTTGTATAAAAGAAGCACAAATGGGGGGAGGCAAATCTTAGGGAGTTAGGGATGGATTCATAAGAAGAGATAATATTTGAAAGAACCATTAAGGACTGAGTAGGAGAAGTCTTGAAATGCTATTAAATGACACTCTAGAGTAAAATGGGGTTATAAGAAGTAGAAATAGGTCATCAAATCATCAGATAAGTTAGAAAATAAGCAAAATGGACTAAAGTGGAAACTTTCTGATCAATAACAATTATTCTCCATTTGTTAGTTCTTCCCACACTCAAATTCCCAACCCAAACTGGGTCAGCAGTGCCAGTTCTCCCTTGCCCACCCTGCCAAGGTGCATTTAAGTGATAAGAATGACATGTAACATCTTTAGTTCTACACTAGAATTAACTCATTGCAAGAGAAAAAAATGCCACCATTCGGGAGGAGAATTGAGATCCTCTCTAGGATTCCTGAAGAAATATGGATGGAGGTTCATAATATTGTACAGGAGACAGTGATCAAAACCATCCCCAAAAAAAAGAAATGCAACAGGGCAAAATTTATAAATCCTGAGGAGGCCTTACAAATAGCTGAGAAAAGAAGAGAAGTGTAAAGCAAAGGAGAAAAGAAAAGAAAAACCCATTTGAATGAGTCCCAAAGAATAGCAAGGAGAGATAAGAAAGCCTTCTTCAGCAATCAATGCAAAGAAATAGAGGAAAACAATAGAATAGGAAAGACTAGAGATCTCTTCAAGAAAATTAGAGATACCAAGGGAAAAGTTCATGCAAAGATGGGCACAATAAAGGATAGAAATGGTATGGACCTAACAGAAGCAGAAGATATTAAGAAGTGGCAGAATACACAGACTGAGTGAGTAAAGTCACTCAGTTGTGTCCAACTCTTTGCGACCCAGCTCCATGGACTGTAGCCCATCAGGTTCCTCCATCCATAGAATTTTCTAGGCAAGAGTACCAGAGTGGGTTGCCATTTCCTTCTCCAGGGGATCTTCCCAACCTGGGAATGGAACCCGGGTCTCCCACATTGCAGGCAGATGCTTTACCATCTGAGCCACCAGATGGTAAGGAATCCCAAGAATACACAGAACTACACAAAAAAAGATCTTCATGACCCAGATAATCACAATGATGTTATCACTCACCTAGAGCCAGCCATCCTGGAATGCAAAGTAAAGTAGGCCTTCAGTTCAGTTCAGTCGCTCAGTCGTGTCCAACTCTTTGCAACCCCATGAATCGCAGCACGCCAGGCCTCCCTGTCCATCACCAACTCCCAGAGTTCACTCAGACTCACATCCATCGAGTCAGTGAGGCCATCCAGCCATCTCATCCTCTGTCATCCCCTTCTCCTCCTGCCCCTAATCCCTCCTAACATCTAAGTCTTTTTCAATGAGTCAACTCTTCACATGAGGTGGCCAAAGTACTGGAGTTTCAGCTTTAGCATCATTCCTTCCAAAGACATCCCAGGGTTGATCTCATTCAGAATGGACTGGTTGGATCTCCTTGCAGTCCAAGGGACTCTCAAGAGTCTTTTCTCCAAGAAACAAAGCTAGTGAAGGTGATCGAATTCCAGCTGAGCTATTTTAAATCCTAAAAGATGATGCTATGAAAGTGCTGCACTCAAGATGCCAGGAAATCTGGAAAACTCAGCAGTGGCCACAGGACTGGAAAAGGTCAGTTTCATTCCAATCCCAAAGAAAGGCAATGGCAAAGAATGTTCAAACAACTGCTCAACTGCACTCATCTCACACACCAGCAAAGTAATGCTCAAAATTCTCTAAACCAGACTCTAAAAGTACATTAACTGAGAACTTCCAGATGGTCAAGCTGGATTTAGAAAAGGCAGAGGAACCAGAGATCAATTGCCTACAACCACTGGATCATAGAAAAAGCAAGACAGTTCTAGAAAAACATCTATTTCTGCTTTATTGACTATGCAAAAGCCTTTGAAGGTGTGGATCACAACAAATTGTGGAAAATTCTTCAAGAGATGGGAATACCAGACCACCTTACCTGCTTCCTGAGAAATTTGTATGAGAAGCAACAGTTAGAACTGGACATGGAATAACAGACTGGTTCCAAATTGGGAAATGAATACATCAAGGCTGCATCCTGTCACCCTGCTTGTTTAACTTATATGCAGAGCACATCCTTCAAAAAGTCAGGCTGCATGAAACACAAGCTGGAATCTAGATTTCTGGGAGAAATATAAATAACCTCAGATATGCAGATGACACCACCCTTATGGGAGAAAGTGAAGAAGAACTAAAAAGTCTCTTGATGAAAGTGAAAGAGAAGAGTGAAAAAGTTCGCTTAAAACTCAGCATTCAGAAAACTAAGATCATGGCACCTAATCCCATCACTTCATGGGAAATAGATGGGGAAACAATGGAAACAGTGACAGACTTTGTTTACTTGGACTCCAAAATCACTGCAGATGGTGACTGCAGCCATGAAATTAAAAGATTCATGCTCCTTGGAAGAAAAGCTATGACCAACCTAGATAGCATATTAAAAAGCAGAGACATTACCTTGTCAACAAAGGTCCATCCAGTGAAAGCTATGGTTTTTCCAGTAGTCATGTATGAATGTGATAGTTGGATTGTAAAGAAAACTGAGTGCCCAAGAACTGATGCTTTTGAACTGTGGTGTTGGAGAAGACTCTTGAGAGTCCCTTGGACTGCAAGGAGATCAAACCATTTAATCCTAAAGGAAATCTGTCCTGAATATCCTTTGGAAGGACTGATGCTGAAGCCTAAACTCCAATACTTTGGCCGCCTGATGCGAAGAACCGACTCATTTGAAAAGACCCTAATGCTGGAAGAGATTGAAGGAGAAGAAGAAGACCACAGAGGATGAGATGGTTGGATGGCATCAGCGACTTGAAAGACGTGAATCAGAGTAAGCTCCAGGAGCTGGTGAAGGATAGGGTAGCCTGTGTACTGCAGTCCATGGGGTCACAAAGAGTCAGAAAAAACTGAGCAACTGAACTGAATTAAGATTCCATTGCTAAATAGTTAAAACACACACACACACGCCTGTTTTAACATCTTTATTTCTATATATTTCGACTTTATCTTTATTGTTCCTCATTAGCATGAGATTGAATGAGACTAAAAGTTTTGGTTCATTTTGTTCTTCTCTATAAGTCCAGTTGACAGATAGTTAGGATGGTGCTTTGGTAAAATTTGCCTCTCAGTCCTGTAGTTTAGACATTCTATTATTTGAAAATGCATCTGTTAAATGGAGTAATAAATCCTACTTCATACAAATGTTGTAAGGATAGCATATGTCATGTATCTAGCATATTTGAATATGCACCATAGAAATTCAATACACTGGACTTTATTTCTTTGAAAAGTTTCCAAAACTAAAGAGTTGGAAGTTCATCTTATGACAAGGCTTTATTTAATAATTTATTTATTCAGTAAGCATTAATTTGTTGCCAACTATGTGAAGGATGCTCTGCAGGTCTTTAAAGAACTTAATAATTCTACTTTTGGAGATTTTAAGCTTCCTCATTTCCATGTTTTGTTAACAAATGTTCATCATCTTAGCTCCTTTTGACCTCACAGTATTTGAAAATCCTTGTTTTTTGTTTTCCCCTAATCAAATACATAAGAGGTGGCAAGAATACACAGAACTGTACAAAAAAGATCTTCATGACCCAGATAATCACAATGGTATGATCACTCATCTAGAGCCAGACATCCTGGAATGTGAAGTCAAGTGGGCCTTAGAAAGCATCACTATGAACGAAGCTAGTGGAGGTGATGGAATTCCAGTTGAGCTATTTCAAATCCTGAAAGATGATGCTGTGAAAGTGCTGCACTCAATATGCCAGCAAATTTGGAAAACTCAGCAGTGGCCACAGGACTGGAAAAGGTCAGTTTTCATTCCAATCTCAAAGAAAGGCAATGCTAAAAAATGCTCAAACTACCACACAATTGCTCACATGCTAGTAAAGTAATGCTCAAAATTTTCCAAGCAAGGCTTTAGCAATATGTGAACCCTGAACTCCCTGATGTTCAAGCTGGTTTTAGAAAAGGCAGAGGAACCAGAGATCAAATTGCCAACATCTGCTGGATCATCACAAAAGCAAGAGAATACCAGAAAAACATCTATTTCTGCTTTATTGACTATGCCAAAGCCTTTGACTGTGTGGATCACAGGAAACTGGAAAACTCTGAAAGAGATGGGAATACCAGACCACCTAACCTGCCTCTTGAGAAATCTGTATGCAGGTCAAGAAGCAACAGTTAGAACTGGACATGGAACAACAGACTGGTTCCAAATAGGAAAAGGAGTACGTCAAGGCTGTATATTGTCACCCTGCTTATTTAACTTCTATGCAGAGTACATCATGAGAAACGCTGGACTGGAAGAA
>SJXQ01006888.1:180114-253318 GCA_006408695.1 Aepyceros melampus | reverse complement strand
TTACTGACAAAAGTCCATCTAGTCAAGGCTATGGTTTTCCCAGTAGTCATGTATGGATGTGAGAGCTGGACCATGAAGAAAGTTGAGTGCCGAAGAATTGATGCTTTTGAACTGTGGTGTTGGAGAAGACTCTTGAGAGTCCCTTGGACTGCAAGGAGATCCAACCAGTCCATTCTGAAGGAGATCAGCCCTGGGATTTCTTTGGAAGGAATGATGCTGAAGCTGAAAATCCAGTACTTTGGCCACCTCATGTGAAGAGTTGACTCACTGGAAAAGACTCTGATGCTGGGAGGGATTGGGGGCAGGAGGAGAATTGGACGACGCAGGATGAGATGGCTGGATGGCATCACTGACTTGATGGACGTGAGTCTGAGTGAACTCCGGGAGCTGGTGATGGACAGGGAGGCCTGGCATGCTGTGATTCATGGGGTCGCAAAGAGTCAGACACGACTGAGTGACTAAACTGAACTGACCTGAATCAAATACATATTTTTCAATTTTAACCAAAAATTTTCTTCTAACAGATTCTTCCCTCTATTCCTATCATCACTTTTTTTAAAATGTAAATTTTCATTTATTTTTCTGTTCAGTGTTTTATAGATTTGGGGTAGAAGCCTTATACAATTTTCATTAGATTGGTCTCTAAGTATTTTGGTTTTGTTGCTATTGTAAGTATTATAAGAAATTTTCAATTATTAATTGCCAACAAAAGGAAATATAAATTATTTTTAATATTTGGCTTGTGTCCTGAAATCTTGCAGAGTTCAAGTGTTAGGTCTAATACTTTGATTTTCAATATACATAATCATACTCTCTGTGAATAAAAACAAGTTTACTTTTTCTTGCACAATAGTCATACATTTTATTTTATTATTTCCCATCTTTTAGGCTAAGACCTCCAGTACAAAGTTGAATAGATGTAGTAAGAGTATTCATAAAGAATATTGTTTGGTTTTTATAAATGTCAAGTTGAGAAAATTTCCTTCTGTTCATATATTATTGAGTGTTTTTTTCATGAAAGTTTCAGATAGCATCAACTATTTGTTTACATCTGTTGATATGACCATATGATTTTTCTAATTTACTCTGTTAATGTGATGAATTACATTGACTAAGTCCCACTTGTTAAGCTATTATGCTATTTCTATTGCTAGATTTAATTTAATAATATTTTGTTGTGAACTTTTGCATCTCTATTCATGAATGTAACTGTATCATTTTCTTTTCTTATATCCTTTCCAAATTTTGCTATTAGGGCTACAACGGGCTATCACTATCACAACTTAGTCAAGTTTTTAGTTTTTTTTTTTTTTAATGTATTTACTAGCTTTTATTTTATTCATATCACCCATAAGCAGTTCTAATAAAATTTCAGATCCTTTACTACTGGTCATGGAAGTGTTTAGACTCTTACACCATAGATTCCTTCTTTCACTCCTTACTTCTCTCAGCTGAAAAAGCACAGAAGCTAATGTAACCCTGTGGTTGGCTGGAACCTTCATGTGTACATCATCTATGCTAATGTCCAACCAAGGATAATTACCATCAAAATAAAAGAACTATTTAACTTAGAAGGATCAGTGGTGTATCTTGCCTGACATTCTGTATCTTTCAGTGAATAATGTTTAATGCTTAGAGGGAAGTATAGAACCCATTATATTCTTAACTATGCAAAACCATTCCAAGAAAAAAAATAGTTTTCTTCTGATAGCTAATCATCAGCTTGAGGCCAAAACATAAGGACAGTAAGAATCCAGTGCTTGAAAAATATTCCCCATTGTGAAATTGCAGAAGCTGTTTTTATGCTCAGACGTTCTCCCAGTAGTCAGCATCTTCCAGGATTAATTCAGCTTCAGTCTCATAGCACACGTGGTGAACAATTATTTTTTTTAAGAATAAATAAGGCAATCTTTTTTCTCTTTCTTTTTAAGTCCTAATGTTAGTAAAAGGTAACCTCTGAAATAACTGATCAAGTTAAATAGCTGTTGAAAAGCGGAAAAGGGGTTTTCTTTAATAAAACATCCATCTCATTGATACTGTTTTCTCTCATTTTTCTAACACCCCCACCCCCGCCCTCTGCACAAACTTTTTAATGAGAAAGGGTTTGAATCTACTCATACATGGGTAGAACAGCAAAGCCAAAAATCTCCTCAAGACCGAGGATACATTGTTCTACAAAATTTACTCTCAGACTGCAGACATGACATGAATTCCTGGTCTAGTTCCATTATCTGTAAATTGAGTGGATCCCTACTAAATCCCCTTGCAAGTCGTATACTTTTTACTTTGAGTTATTCCAAATGTGGCCTTTCTGTGGGCTTTACCAAAATGATAAATGACAGTCAATAGATGTGCTTATATTAATACAATGTCTCCAATCATCTTTTCATAAGATAATCACCCTTTGTATTTGTTCTATAATCTTAACTCCTAAACTTAGTAGCATATTACTTGTTTTACAGAATAACAAGGCATGCGCTTAATCCCTCTGTCATGTCTGACTCTTTGCAACCCCATGAACTGTAGCCTTCCAGGCTCCTCTGTCCATGGGATTCTCCAGGCAAGAATACAGGAGTGGGTTGCCAAGCCCTTCTCCAGGGGATCTTCCCAACCCAGAGATCAAATCCAGGTCTCCCACATTGCAAGTGGATTCTTTACCATCTGAGTCACCAGGGATAGTAATGAAACCTAATGTCTGAGATATGTAAATTAGCTGTCATTTAAAATAAAATACAAAACCGAAATAGAATTGATCTTATTTTAAACCACATGTCACTGAACAGATCACCTCAAAGGAAGACATATATCTCAGCATTTAGAGTTTGGGAAGGGGATTATATTTTCTGCTAAATTTAGTACGGTGGAGAGGTGATTATATAGGGAAATGGCCATTCTTTCAAAAAATAACAATAGTTAGTCATTTAATCCCCACTACAATACTAATAATAATATTACCCTGCTTTTTCTATCCCTTTTTTTCCAACAAACTGAGTCTTAGAAAGGTTTAATAATTTAAACAAAATCACAGAGTTCATAAATAGGCTAAAAAACTAGTTTCCTTTTTAGTCATGTTTCCTTTTCAACCAAGTAATTTTGTTTAGCATTACTAATGTATATTCAGAGATGTTCTTCATATCCACAATGTAAAGCATTAGTTGGTGGAAGAACACTTTTGGGGTAAAAAAGATTATCAAAAATTTTCTTAAAAAAAAAAAGAAGAAGTCAGATTGGATTAGTAATAAGAGCTAGAATTAAACCAATATGTATTAGGTCCCAGGCACTACACTAATCTCTTGATCATAAAACACTTACAAAATATAATACATACAACATACTATCATTCTTTCAATGTTAACTGAATGCCTTTTATGTTTCATTTATACTTAAAACACCATGAGGTTGACATTATTATTCCTATTTCACAGGTGAGGAAACTGAAGTTCCGAGGCTTTAAATATCTGTTTAAGGTCACAAAGGACTCCACATGATGGAGTCAGTTCAGAGCTATGGCTCCCAGCCAGCAAAACACAGTTGATGGGAAAGTCCTCAGAAACTACCCATGAAACTTGGGATATCTATCTTGGTAGTAAACGGAGAAGTACTCCAAAACATATAGCTTCAAAAAGGACAGCATGGAATTCCAAACTCCTCTTACCCAAGACACCCATGATTAAATGACTTTCATCTAAATTTTTTTTAAGTTACAGATGAGACAGCAGCAATTATCAACTCATCCTCCTGTCGGTTGTTATCTCTCATTTTCATTCTCTCAGTGTCTTGTCTCATACCTTTCCACTTCTTGCATGTGAAATCAAATCCATATGTAGTCTTTCTAGAGTTTATATAAAGTAAGAAACTATATCTTTAAAGTGGAAGGATAATTATACCCATTTTGTAACATAATCACAGAATCTAAAATTTAAAAAACTGAAACTATAACCATCAAACAGCAAAGTGCCCACGTCCAAGAGTCCTTTGAAGCAAACATGCTTTTCTGGGTTCTATATGTTGAGCTTTCATGCTGTTCTCTTCTAAAAGGAAATAGAGCTCCTTGAGTAAGACTGATTCCATATTTTTGCCCCCCTCCAAAAAAACAAGCTGAATCTGAGATACCTTTTATGAAAGAATACTTCCAGAGTAGACAATGGTAATAACAGCCTAGTGGCCAGGTAGAAAAAGGCTGAGCAGCTACAGGAGGAAGCAATTAGAACACGACGGTATTGTTCGAATAGTCCAACATGATGCTGGCAGGAAAAGTTTACAAAAATTGTGTTAAAAGGTGATTTTATGCAAACATGACTTCAGCACATTTTCTATAAAAATGCTGTACACTGAACAGTCCAAATTATAGGATAACACTGAATGTTCAGTCAAGTGCAAAATCTTAAAATGCAATCATGGATTTGCTTTTATAGGGAGATGAAATTTAGAAAGAAAAGGAAGGTGAATGTTGAATAAAAATTATCCTTGAGAAATTTCAAGGATCAGAAAGAAATGAGAAAAAGTCATGCAGTGTGGAGTATTTACGTTAACTAGCCCTTAGGATGGCTTTTCATGATTTCACTTCTTTGTGTTCATGGTTTCTGCTGTGGTCCCTACTACACTGACATGAAATGACCTGGTAACCGATAGTGTGATGTCTGAGGCTAAGCCACAAAAAGACATTGCAAGTTCT
The DNA here is from genome assembly GCA_006408695.1 of Aepyceros melampus. Lineage (NCBI taxonomy): Eukaryota > Metazoa > Chordata > Mammalia > Artiodactyla > Bovidae > Aepyceros > Aepyceros melampus. Next base: position 248,643 of record SJXQ01006888.1, on the reverse strand, counting down.
GTATTGATCCCTCTTGGATCACTTACCTGAATGAAATGAGTGGCCATATCATAAGGAATTCCACCCTCTAGAGAAAAACACATCACAAGGAACTGAGGCCTCCCACCAACAAATAATTTGCCAGAAATATGAGTGGGTAAGGCATTCTTTCTGAGTCTGTCTATATGAGTGTTTATGAATGAGAGTAGAAATGGCACCCCACTCCAATGTTCTTGCCTGGAGAATCCCAGGGATGGGGGAGCCTGGTGGGCTGCCGTCTCTGGGGTCGCTCAGAGTCAGACACGACTGAAGCAGCAGCAGCAGCAGCATTTAAATTGGTGACCTCAATAAATTAGATTCCCATCCCTAATCTGGGTGGGCATCATTTAATCTGTTGAGAACAGATCTATTGGAACAAAATGACAGACAAAAGAGGCATTTGTCCCTTTCATCTGCCTCAATACTTAGGCTGGGACATTGCATCTTCCCTGCCATTCTACTGGGATTTACACTCTTGACCCCTACTGATTCCCAGGCATTTAGGGACTGGGTCTGAATTATACCCTTGACTTTACTGGGTGTCCAGCTTGCAGATAGCAGACCATGGGGTGTTTCTGCCTCCATAATCATGTGAACCAATTATTCTTCATAATAAGTCTTTTACAGTCTTTTGATTCTATTCTCTAGAGAACCCAGACTATAAAGAGGTTAATCCTTCAGACTCAGTCAAGCCTCCACTCACATCTTGACTGGAATTCATGAGAGATTCCCAATTAGAAGCACCCAGCTAAACTGTTCCCAAATTCTTAATCTACAGAAATCGTGTGAGATTCCCTGGTGGCTCAGATGTAAAGAACCTGCCTGCAATGCAGGAGACCTGGTTTGATCCCTGCATCAGGAAGATTCCTTGGAGAAGGGAATGGCTACCCACTCCAGTATTCTTGCCTGGAGAATTCCATGGACAGAAGATCCTGAAAGGCTAAAATCCATGGGTCACAAAGAGTTGGACAAGACTGAGAGACTATCACTTCCACCTTCAATACACAGTCATCATTGTTTCAGCTGAGAATTTTAAGGGAAATTTGTTATACAGCAATTAGCAACTAGTAGAGTATTATAGGAGACAAAACATACAGAATGGTCTGTAACAAAATATAAGCTTGATATAGTCACAGAAATGGATAATTAGGTAAAGAAAAGAGAAAACTACATAATGTTTAGAAAAGAGACAAACCTCTCTGCACTTTTTACACTCTAAGCAATGAAAAAGAGGAATCAAACCATAGTAAATGTGAGGAAAATCGGGGGGAGAGGGGAGAGAATTAGATCAAAGCAAAAAGAAAAGGAGATAAAGAACGAGAGAAAAGTCCATTTTGATAGAAAAAAATTAAGAAACCCAGAATGCTCTTTTATTTTTAAAAGAGATTTAAAACAGATTGTGGAGTTGATGAAATTCCAGCTGAGCTATTTCAAGTCCTAAAAGATGATGCTGTTAAAGTGCTGCCCTCAACATGCCAGCAAATTTGGAAAACTTACCAGTGGCCACAAAACTGGAAAAGGTCAGTTTTCATTCCAATCACAAAGAAAAGCAAATGCCAAAGAATGTTAAAACTATCACACAGTTACTTATTTCACACCCTAGCGAAGTAACGCTCAAAATTCTCTAAGCAAAGCTTCAACAGTACATGAACTGAGAATTTCCAGATTTTCAAGTTGGATTTAGAAAAGGCAGAAGAACCAAACTGTCAACATTTGTTGAATCATAGCAAAAGCAAGAGAGCTCCAGAAAAACATCTACTTCTACATCCAAAAGCCTTTTACTGTGTGGATCACAACAAAAGGTGGAAAATTCTTCAAGAGATGGAAATACCGACCACCTGACCTGCCTCCTAAGAAATCTGTATGCAGGTCAAGAAGCAACGGTTAGAACTGGACAGGGAACAACAGACTGGTTCCAAATTGCGAAAGGAGTATGTCAAGGCTGTATATTGTCACCCTGCTTATTTAACTTATATGCAGAGTACAACATATGAAACACTGGGCCAGATGAAGCATAAACTGGAATCAATATTGCAGAGAGAAATATCAATAACCTCAGATATGCAGATAACACCACCTATGGCAGAAAGTGAAGAAGAACTAAAGAGCTTCTTGATGAAAGTGAAAGAGGAGAGTAAAAAAAAGTTGGCTTAAAACTCAGCATTCAGAAAACTAAGATCATGGCATCTGGTCCCATCACTTCATGGCAAATAGATGGGAAACAATGGAAACAGAAACAGACTTTATTTTCTTGGGCTCCAAAATCACTGCAGATGGTGACTGTAGCCATAAAATTAAAAGACTTGCTTCTTGGAAGAAAAGCTAGAGACATTGTTTTGTTGACAAAGAGCTATATAGTTTAAGTTATGTTTTTTCCAGTAGTCAAGTATGGATGTGAGAGTTGCACCATAAAGAAACCTGGGTGCCAAAGAATTGATCTTTTTGAACTGTGGTGTTAGAGAAGACTCTTGAGAGTCCCTTAGACAACAGTGAGATCCAACTAGTCAATCCTAAAGGTAATCAGCCCTGACTATTCACTGGAAGGACTGATGCTATAGTTGAAGCTCCAATACTTTGGCCACTTGATGCGAAAAACTGACTCATTGGAAAAAACCCTGATGCTGGGAAAGATTGAAGTCAGGAGGAGAAGGGGATGACAGAGGATGAGATGGTTGGATGGCATCACCGACACAATGGATGTGAGTTTGAGCAAGCTCTGGGAGTTGGTGATGGACAGGGAAACCTGACATGCTACAATCTATGGGGTCACAAAGTGTCAGACATGACTGAGCAACTGAACTGAACTGAAACCAAATTGACTTAAAATCAAAACAAACAAGATGTTATAGAAGAATAAAATATCTAGTTCCCCATATAATGTTAATAAGTATACTATAAAACACAGAAACACAGACTTCATATGGTTTTAGATGAAGCAGCCCCAAGAGTACTAGGGTAAAGTGAGAAAATGAAGAAAGAGTTTGTTGTTACTTTGTAGAATTGTTTAAATATATACATCAAAACCAAATGTGCTTCCCTGATGGCTCAAATGGTAAAGAATCTGCTTGCAATGCAGGAGATCTGGGTTTGGTCCCTGGGTGGGGAAGAACTCCTGGAGGAGTGCATGGCAACCCACTCCAGGATTCTTGCCTGGAGAATCCCCATTGACAGTGGAGCCTGGCAGGCTACAGTGCGTGTAGTAGCAAAGAGTTTGACATGACTGAGCGACTAAGCATGCACACACAAACCAAATACTTGAATATTTGGCACCACCAATATGGTCATCTTTCTACTGGTGCTAGTCATATAAATACATGTAATAAATCATGTAGTCAAATTCTCTTTAGCCAATCAAAGTTGCTATATGGGAGAAAGGTGCAAGCCTGGTTTTCATTTGCTTACACTAACATGTCTTATATGCAGACTCATGGGTAGTATATGATCAGATAGTGTCTAAAACTACAGGGATGCCCCAGCTTATATATTTTTATGTCTTTTTTCAACTCCAAATAAAATTTAGCTAGGTGTATATTCTTGTAGTAATTTTATAAGTGATAAGGAAAACTTGCACAATTTTTAAAATACAGTCCCAATCCAGTGATTTAGATTGAGTGGTATGGTCTCCCAAAATCTTGAGTTGAGGAAAGAAGATATAATTGCAACCTTATAAATTTCATATAAGAATACATTTTTATAATTGATTTTCTTTCTTATAAAATTGATGGCAGTGAGTTATTTTTGCACTAAAGTAATTAACACAATTGTCCAATTAAAAATATAAGTCTAGGGAATTCATCAGCAGTCCAGTGGTTAGGACTCCATGCTTCCACTGCAGGGGCACACAGATTTGATCCCTGCATGCCACGCGAGTCAACCAAAAAAAAACACCACAGACACACACACACACCCATATATATGAGTCTAGTGCTGATAAATAGCTTAGGTAAATGACAAAGTTGTCAACGTTGATGTTTTATTTGGTTTATATCTATGAACTAATTGCTTGTTAAAATGTGATCACTCACTTGGAGTAAGTCTACAAAAATTCATTTTAGAACCTTCTCCAACATCATATAAATTTCTAGGTTCATTAACTTATATAATCAACCAAGTCAAAAGTTAATGAGTGCTTCAAATCTTCCAGATCTTATCTGCTTTCCATTTTATGGAAATGGAGTAATACTTTATAACATACAGTTATAAATTCTTAGTGAAATACAATTTAAATCAAACTGATGGATCTAATTTGGGATATATTTTGATGACAATTGCTAATTATGTCTAATTCCTAATTAGTTCAGTTCAGTTCAATCGCTCAGTCTTATCCGACTCTTTGCGACCCCATGAATTGCAGCACGCCAGGCCTCCCTGTCCATCACCAACTCCCGGAGTTCACTCAGACTCACATCCATTAAGTCCGTGATGCCATCCAGCCATCTCATCCTCGGTCGTCCCATTCTCCTCCTGCCCCCAATCCCTCCCAGCATTAGGGTCTTTTCCAATGAGTCAACTCTTCGCATGAGGTGGCCAAAGTACTGGAGCTTCAGTTTTAGCATCATTCCTTCCAAAGAAATCCCAGAGCTGATCTCCTTCAGAATGGACTGGTTGGATCTCCCTGCAGTCCAAGGGACTCTCAAGAGTCTTCTCCAAAACCACAGTTCAAAAGCATCAGTTCTTCGGCGCTCAGCCTTCTTCACAGTCCAACTCTCACATCCATACATGACCACAGGAAAAACCATAGCCTTGACTAGACGGAACTTAGTCAGCAAAGTAATGTCTCTGCTTTTGAATATACTATCTAGATTGGTCATAACTTTTCTTTCAAGGAGTAAGCGTCTTTTAATTTCATAGCTGCAGTCACCATCTGCAGTGATTTTGGAGCCCCCCAAAAAAACAAAGTCTGACACTGTTTCTACTGTTTCCCCATCTATTTCCCATGAAGTGATGGGACTAGATGCCATGATCTTCATTTTCTGAATGTTGAGCTTTAAGCCAACTTTTCCACTCTCCTCTTTCACTTTCCTCAAGAGGCTTTTTAGCTCCTCTTCACTTTCTGCCATAAGAGTGGTGTCATCTGCATATCTGAGGTTATTGATATTTCTCCCAGCAATCTTGGTTCCACCTTGTGTTTCCTCCAGTCCAGCGTTTCTCATGATGTACTCTCCTAATAACCATACAAATTACTTTATAGACAATATGTTCTATGCAAATAAAGTTGTATCTTTCAACATTAATGAGAAGTCAAAACACAAACTGATGTACTGTATTTTGTGACTTTATTATGCTTTTTCTTATCTTTATTCTACAAGCTTCTGGAAAGCTGGTGAGGGGAGCTTCTGTTTAGCTTTGATTCTGAATTCCACATACCTGGAAGGCTATGGTCACATCGCTACATGGGCTGCAAGAGCGGCTCAGCGGCTCAGCGGCTCTCTGTCACTGACTCTGGTTTTCGTCTTAAATTATATTATATGGATAGGCTAACTTTCTATAGTTCTTACTCTGTATTTGTGCTCAGTCACTAAGTCATGTGTGACTCTTTGTGACCTCCCTGGACCAGGGACTTGGGACCAGGGACCAGGGACCAGGGTCCTCTGACCATGGGGTTTTCCAGGCACGAATACTGGAGCGGGTGGCCATTTCCTTCACTTTGATTCAGCATTTTGGCCTCTACTCCAGTAGTGCATAGGCAATAGTTTCAATGTCCCGATTACTTTCCTGGACCTTGAATGTATTGTTTTTCTGAGCTCTTTAGTTCTTTATAGGTGATAACAAAATACAAGGATTTATGGGAGTTGAAGAAAGAATAATGCCTAAACAATCATTTTTGTACCTAAACTCCCTACAGAGTGTTAGTTGTTCAGTTATATCTGACTCTTTGTGACCTCATGGGCTGTAGCTGCCAGGCTCCTCTGTCCATGGGATTTTCCAGTCAAAATATTACCTGAAAGTTCATTCTAGAGCTTAAGGATTAAAAGGGGTAACTAAGTTTCATTTAGTCACTCAAATACCATGGTTTCCTAGCAGCAGCAGGAGAGGTGCCTGTCCTCTCCCACAGGTTGGTTCTAATCTTTGAATGAGTCACTGAGAACTCCTGTAAGCCAAACATGAATTTTTGTATGAATATGTATGAATGTTTTTTATCAAAGCATATATATGAAATAAAGTCTTTCTGATGTTGCCTTTTATGAAAACATATTTCTATTGACCAGTAAGTCTCTTTTACCTCTTAAATCTTTGTTCATGTTGTAGCTCTTGCTGAAATTAATGAACCATGTAAATTTCATCAAGTGATACAACTACAGCATGACATAAAGCATAATTTCTCAGATTTTTTTCTTTTCATAACTCTTTGCTATATAACACCCAGGAATTGCAAGTTCAGCTTTTTTATTCCTCTGTCAAGTATCAAGCACTGGGATTTTGATTCTATACAGTGTGTTATATTGAATACACAAAATGAAAAACAGGAATATTTTACTAGTAAAATATTAATCAAGCAACGCAAAATCTATTATTTAAATAAATTTTAATATTTAATATGTAATATTCATGGTTATTTTGAGAAATGACCAATAGCATCACTTCTAACATCAAACTTTTTTATATTAATGGGAATTATTAACTTTCAGAAAGACATGATCAATAATTATTAATTTGACTCCTGGAGGAGGGCATGGCAAGCCACTCCAGTATTCTTGCTGGGAGAATCCTGTGGACAGAGGAGCTTGGCAATCTACAGTCCTTAGGGTCACACAAAGTCAGACATGACTGAAGCAACTTAGTGCGTGTGCACGCACGAGCGCGTGCGCACACACACACACACACACACACACACTAGCTATTGTGTATTCAACTATAACCAATGTTAGTAAATATAAAATTGGTATTGGTCCAAAACTATATTAGTAAGTTTTTCTACAAAATAGAAAAGTATCAACAATTTATTATTTCTATAGGTTTAATATATCACTTCTTTAATTTTGAAAAAAAAATTCTAGCTTAATTGGTTAAGTAACATAGTAACTCATCTCTTTGAAAATATTTATTTAATTTATTTATACCTCAATTATCACTATCAGTTATATGTTTACAGATTTTCTGAAAATTTATAATAAATATTTTATGTATTTCTATTCATCAATATCTCTTTAAAGTTTATTACCTTAAGTCAAATAATGGCTTTTTCATGAATTCTGAAAATTTATATACCAAAGTTTTTCTTAGTATAATAACTTTTTACTCATATGAATTTCTGAACTATATTCACTATTTTAACATTTAGACAAATTTTAAAATTGAATTGTGCAGTGTATTTTTAGTAAGTTATTTTAAAGACATATTACCTGCCACTTTATTATAGCTAGACAGCAATTTCTACAAAGCATTAAGTTAATCCAAATAAGAAAACAAATCCACAACTCCCTGCTCCTTTATTGTTTCCTGAAATCTCAATAGTTGAGCCAGGAACAAACAGGTTTACATGAGCCCACACGTTATGAGTGGGCTTCACAGGTGGTATGAAGACCTGCCTGCCAATGCAGGACATAAGAGACGCGGGTTCAATCCCTGGATCGGGAAGGTCCCCTGGAGGAGGGCATGGCAACCCACTCCTGTATTCTTGGCTTTAGAATTCCATGGACACAGAGAGGAGTCTGGTAGGTTACAGTCCACAGGGCCGCAAAGAGTTGAACATGACTGAAGTGACTCAGCAAACACACACACCTTGTGAGCACTCTCCTTTATGTTCATTGCTTAATTCTCTCTTGTGTATATTTTCCATAGAGCATGACATTTTAATTCTGTCTGACTTCTAAAGGCTTACTTCAGCAGATGGTCCATATGGAGCTAGAGGAAGTTTCCCGGTAGTTTGGTTTCTGTAATTTTAATCAAATGCTCAGTCACGTGAAGCCAGAAGGCAGTTCTGTTGAGTTACAATAAATTTCACACAGAGATCCCATACTGTGCAAAACATCAAAAATTTGATTTTCTAAAATGTTAAAAAGTCTGTTGAAACGGTAAAAAATTAATCAACATAAACCACAATAAAATAACACCGGGAGATTAGAAGGGGATTTCTCATGCCCTGATAGCAGAGCCCAAGAGGAAGGAAAAGAGTCCTCTTCCTTCCTGTCAAGGACTCAGCCAATGAAAAGCTATGGAATCTTTGTTTCCCATAGCCCTCCCACCTTCCTTTTCCCCTCTATAAAAGCATTCTCCTTCCCTTGCTGTGCAGAGACTTGAAGGTGACTGACCATGGTTCCAGACCTCAAACTGAAATTCTCTGCTAATCCTGAGTAATCCATCTTTGCTGGAAAAATATCTAGCAGCCTATTTATTTCAGGTCAACATTTTAGAGGCCTGTATGGGAACCAAAGACCCTTAATGTTTCCAGGGCTGCTGAGCAAATAGGTACAGTGTGTCCCCAATGCCACACACTGCTTTCTTACAGATCTTGGGGGTTGGAGGTACATCTTTCTCCTGAATCTAAGCCCATGCTATCTTTGCATTTGAAGCTCTCCATGTTTATTTGAGATTTGTTTTAAAGTTTTTCTTTCTGGTTAAGATCTAGTTCTGTGTGCAAGTATTTGTTTGGCACTTCAGCCTAATTTTTTGATCAGACTATTTCAACCAAAGCTACCTGAAAATGCCTTTGACTCATTTCTTTAGGAATAGGAACTGCTTCTCTGAAATGGCACACTTTTTCAGACATCGGCCTTTTCCTTCAGGAAGGAATATTCTCTTAAACCTGGCTGAAAAAGCCCTCTCCCTGGTTCCTCTGGGATCAAGCTGTTTTCTTAGAATTGGTTGGTATTCGGGCTTGTATACTACTTGAAAAAGAACTTTTTATACTGTAAGCTTTTTAAGCTGTCAGAAAATTGTTTTCTTACTCTATAGAAAAAACTCTGAGAAGCAAGGTCCAAGTCATCTAAATATTATGAGAGTGTCCTACCTGCAGGGACTTCAGTTGATTTTATATTTGAAAACCATGGTCCTTCCTCATGTACATTTCTAACTAACGGGACTGACTTGACTGAAGTTAATTTAGAATATTAATGGCCATTGTGGGGAAATTTTTGAAATCAAAATTAATTTTATTAAAACCAAATTGGATTACAATAGCTCAAAATTTTCCAGACTTTACTGGAATTTTTATTTTGATTGGTATTTTTATGCTTCCCAACATTATCTGGAGTCTACAAATGCCTCTCTGCAAAATAAGATTTTGAAATTACCTCAGGCAAAGCAAGCAGCTTAAACAAAGATAAAATGGCTCCTGAAGCCTCAGGTTCTTCTTCCACGGCTTTTTTGTTTAGGCTTCACATGTAGCACTATCTTCCTCTTTCTCCCTTACCCTGCCTCCCCCTCCTTTATATCCTCAATGTGCCCTGCTTAGTCATTCAGTCACGTCTGACTCTTTGTGACCCCACGGACTATAGCCTGCCAGGCTCCTCTGTCCATGCAGATTCTTCAGGCAAGAGTACTAGAGTGGGTTGCCATGCCCTCTTCCAGGGGATCTTGTCAACCCAGGGATCGAACCTGGGTCTCCTGCATTTCAGGTGGATTCTTAACAGCTGAGCTACCAGGGAAGCCCTGTATATCCTCAATACCCTCATACTAATTCTCTTGCCAACTTCTTTTCTCTGAAAAGAACCCTCCACTACTGTTTCCTCTGAACTTGTCAAATCCTGTCCCTTTAAAATTAAGCCTTCTAAAGATTCAGAAGCTAACCTCTTAATTTATTACTTTTTTTGGACTAAATATGATCTGCCATCATAATCATATATTTTTCCAAGGTAACTGAAGAACCAAGATTTGCTGAAGAATTTGATATAACCATTAAAGTTTATCAAACTGGGTTATCTGACATAACAGCTAATTCATATGCTTATTGGTGAAGACTAGACTCTAGTGGATGAAAGTTGCTAATTGCAAAAATCCTAAATAGTATCTAGAATTACAACCAGCAGATCAGCCTGCTAACATACCATATGATCCACCTCAAGTAAATACTGGGTGACTTCACTGAATAGTTCTTAAGGCTTTTACAAAATCTTTTCATTAGAATAACATTTAAGCCTATACACAAAAATCTGATGAACTCATTTATGATTATCGGATACAACTGAGCAACTGAACTGAACTGAACTGAACTGAAGGTTGCTTCAGTCATGTCCACTCTTTGCAACAAGATGGACCATGGCCAGCCAGACTCCTCTCTCCATGGGATTCTCCAGCCAAGCATACTGGAGTGGGCTGCCATGCCTTCCTCCAAGGGATCTTCCTGACCCAGGGGTCAAACTCATGTCTCTTGTGTCTCCTGCACTGGCAAGCACATTCTTTAACAGAAGCATCATCAGGGAAGCCCTATGATTATCGTAATCAACCTCAAATTATTTTTAAAGAAACTATGATCTTAGTTCAGATGTTGACCCAGCTGTAGTTTTTAACTCTGTGTTGATTAATCAGCTAAAATGAGATCTTTCTTTTCTAGTTAAAAGGAATAGGATGAAATAAGAAGATATGTTCACCCCAGATGTAACCTGGCAAACCATCTCTCTCTCTCACCAAAAAGGAGGACTGGCAAAATTTTAGTCTTTAACTCCAGCAAGTGAAGGATCCTACATAGAACCAAAGCCCCTCTAGCTTCTGCTATTATTGCAGAAGGCCAGGACATTGGAAAAGAGATTATTATAAATGTAAGCAGTTTAGGCACCTTCAGCCCTCTGACTGGGTTTTCCAACATCCTTCCAGTTCTCAATGATGGGCTCCAAGGAACTACAGGAGTCCTTCCCAAGCTTCCCGCTTAGTCAACTTGAAGAACATTTCTGCAGATTGCCAATAAATCTGTTCTAGTTCTGATATTGGAGCTGCACTCTCAGTACTCACCCACTACAATAAAATGCTTTTAGAGAACAAACTTGATCAAAAGGGGAAATGTAAAAAATTAATAACAGAAATCTCAATTAAATTGAGTTGGGATACCATAAAGGGAAGCTTTCATGCACTATAAGCTTAGCAGAGTTCAACAGGAAGAAGACCAACTTCTCTTCTTCCTGGTAATGACTTAGTCTATGAAAAGCCATAGACTGTTTACTATGGCTTCCCAACTTCCTTTACCTCTCTATAAAAATCTCCTTCCCTTGTCAAATGGGAACTGTCATGCACCTTGTCATAATTGCAGAAACCAGATTGCAGTTCTCTTGGTTCAAAATAAACCTATCTTTTCTGGAGAAATATCTGGCAGTCTAGTTGTTTCAGATCAAAAAAAAAAAAAAAAAACAAAATACTATTGAATACAAATAAAAATATTTATGCAGGTAGGGGTAGATGATTCCCTCTTTTGCATTGTCTAAACCTCAAAGCTAAGGTGCTTTCATCTGTTGGCTGAAAAGTAGCCCCCACTGAGTGTTATTTGAGAGGTGTTAGAAACCATTCTCTCTTCTTTAAAATCCTGCTCCCATCTAATATCTGAATTTTTCTTCAGAAGATACAAATGATCTTCCTACCATCACATATACATCTGAAATGCATGGACTCTGGAGAAAAGTGATAGTACTGACTTCAGTTTGAAAGAAGGTATAAATTACTGTCATTAGTCTTAGGTATTGAATTGTGATCATCTTCACATGGTATGTGAAAATCATGGCAGAAATAAGTATTGATAGAAATAAGGCTGAAGCTGAAACTCCTTTACTCTGGCCACCTGTTGCAAAGAACTGACTCATTTGAAAGACCCTGATGCTGGGAAAGATTGAAGGCATGAGAAGAAGGGGATGACAGAGGATAAGATGGTTGGATGGCATCACCAACTCAATGAACATGAGTTTGAGTGAGCTCCGGAAATTGCTGATGGACAGGGAAGCCTGGCATGTTGCAGTCCATGGGGTCACAAAGAGTCAGACACAACTGAGCAACTGAACTGAACTGAAGACAAAAAAAGACAAAGAAATGAGTCAGGGATAACAAAACCCAAGCTTTCTCTAATTTTCCACTCTACGTAAGACAAGTTCTTTGTGAAATCTTGGATGAAGTAGTACAAAAATAAAAACAAATTTTGAAATAAAATAGATGAAATGAAAAGATTTTTTAAAAGTTAAAATGATTAAAATCAACCACATCTACTGATTTGATATTTCTCAAAGCAGCAGTTCTACCTGTATATTTTCCTGCTTTATAACCTGGCTCAAACATCAACTTACAGGAAAAAATGTAAACCTCTAAGAAGCCATATTTTAGATTTTTACAGTTTTCCCTGTGTTAATTTTAGGTAATATGATATCCAGTTTAAACTAATACAGTAGTTTTAAGACAAAAGCAGGTTGAATCAGGAACTGTTTCTATATGTTTTTATACTTTTTAAAAATTCTGAACTCACTGTTTCAAGTAATTTATATAGTTTTAATTACTATTTTCACCAGGGCTATAAAAATATATTGTAAATATTATTGTACGAAGATATCATTTGTATTACTTAGACAACTGGACTTTGCAATGTGCATGGTAAATGTTTTTAAAAAGTCAGAAGAGAGTTTACATCATGTGATTATTTAATAGCAATGTTCTAGATCAAAAATTAAAATGATATTGCTTTACAAGGTTGTGTTGGTTTCTGCCTTACAACAACATGAATTACAATAATTAAAATAATTATACATATATCCCTTCCTTCTTAAGCCTTCCTCCCCCATCCCATCCCATACCTCTAAATCATCATAGAGTGCCAGGCTGGGTTCCCTGTGTTTATATAGCAGTGTCCCACTAGCTATTTGAGATATGATAATATATGTATGTGGATGCTTTCTCAATTTGTCCTATCTTCTCCATCCTCCATTGTGTCCACAAGTCCATTATCTATGTCTGCATCTCTATGCTTTCCTTGCAAATAAGCTCATCAATACTTTTCTAGATTCCATATATCTGTGCTGATAGTCAAAATTTCTTTTCTCTCTTTCTGACTTCACTCTGTATAAAAGGCTCTAGGTTTTGAAAATCATCTTGCAGGGTCATTCACTAGCTTTTGCTAATGAAATAGTCAAATTGAGAATAAAACTGTCAAGTTCTAAACACAAAGTCAGTCAGGAAAGGCTGATTTATGCTCCAGTGCTTCATGTTTAATGAAGGGCTCTTTATTGTTGTTAAGTTGCTAAGTTGTGCCTGAATCTTTTGCAACCCATGGACTGTAGCCTGCCAGGCTCCTCAGTCCATGGAATTTCCCAGTGAAGAATACTGGAGTGGGTAGCTATTCCCTTCTCCAGTAGGTTTTCCCAACCCAAGGATTGAACCCTGATCTTCTGCATTGGCAGCGCAATTTTTTACCACTGAGCCACCAGGGAAACTCCAAGAGGGCTCTACTCATTGTATTTATTCAAAGATTTAGGCTGATATAGGCTTCAATATCAACAGGTACTTCCATGATTTTCAAGCAGAAAGAAGTTGCTGAAGCAAATGATGCACAAGCTTTTAAAACTTCCACGTGGAAGTGACTCATGACCTTTCATCTCAACATTTCATTGGCCAAGGCAAATTGGATGACCATGCGTAATTCAAAATCAACTATTGACGTTGCTCAGTCTCTGAGTCATGTCCAGCTCTGAAATTCCATGGACCACAGCACCCCAGGCTTCCCCATCCTTCACTGTCTCCCAGAGTTCGCTACACTTGCATCCACTGAGTCGATGATGCCATCCAACCCTCTCGTCCTCTGTCGCCCCCTTTTCCTCCCAAGAGTTATCTCCAGCACCGCAATTCAAAAGTATGGATTTTTTGGTGCTCAACATTCCAGTGAAAAAGCTTTGAAGAGTATTAACTTAGAAGTATTACTAGTTCATGAGGGCTCAACACCAAGCTACAAATGGCCTGTGTGTATGAATCAGTGTTATCCACAACGGTAACTATTTGTTGACTGTACTTTAGATTTCATTTTCTGTTCCTTTGTTCAATAATGAAAAATCACTCTATTTCGTTATTGGTAATATACCTTTTATTCTTACAGTAATTAAATAGAATTTTAATTACAGGTCTGAGACCTCATCTAGCCTGCAGCATGTTTTCCAATGGTTTTACTCTCCTCTCAGTTCTGGATACCAAGAAACAGGAGCAAAGTTCTGAAGATGTTCTCAGTTCAGCCTCTGAACACTAATGGGAATATTTTGGTGTCTATCTAGTATTTACTCATATTTGTATCTATATAAAATTATGTTTCAATTTTCTCAGAAGTCTGAATAGATATAGATTCACTTTATCACAGATAAGATACTCACCTAATCTATTACAGTGGAATTGAACAGAAATACTAAAATAAATGGTAACAGTTTGTTCTCTATGATTTTGATTTTTTTAAAAAATGCAACCATATTACTACTGAGAACTCAAGGCTGTTTACATATCTGACCTTCATATTCATCGTGTCTCTAAATTGTTCTAATTCTTCTCTTTATTATTTCAAACCATCCTATGGTTCTAACATGTCTCTAATCACTATTGAATTTAGTTGAACTAAGGGATAATGGAAGGTGTGGGGAAGGATAGAATGTGGCTTAATTACAAAACTCTCCAGGTCCCAGGGCCATTGGACAATGAAATTTAAATGCTTTCCATTTATAATTGATAACTACAGGCTTGGACTAGACTCTAATAAGACTTTACTTCTTCAACTAAAAGTGTATGTTAATTAAATTGGGGGCAAATATGAGCAGCACTGAACTCTGTGCTATAAAACCACAGCTTGGCATGATATTTTGGTTAGCATTACTGTAATTACAAATATACTCATCTTGTGGCTGTACTGCTTAAGTTCCAGTGTATCCAGTGTAAAGTTTGAAATGGCTATTCCTCTAAGTTTCCTTTTACTTATGAAATTCTAATCAAATCCTTTTACATAATACATAAGGCCTTCCATTCCGTTCAGTTCAGTCACTCAGTCGTGTCCGACTCTTTGCCACCCCATGAATCGCAGCACGCCAGGCCTCCCTGTCCATCACCAACTCCCAGAGTTCACTCAGACTCACGTTCATGAAGTCAGTGATGCCATCCAGCCATCTCATCCTCGGTCGTCCCTTTATCCTCCTGCCCCCAATCCCTCCCAGCATCAGAGTCTTTTCCAGTGAGTCAGCTCTTCACATGAGGTGGCCAAAGTACTGGAGTTTCAGCTTGAGCATCAGTCCTTCCAAAGAAATCCCAGGGCTGATCTCCTTCAGAATGGACTGGTTGGATCTCCTTGCAGTCCAAGGGACTCTCAAGAGTCTTCTCCAATACCACAGTTCAAAAGCATTAATTCTTCAGCGCTCAGCTTTCTTCACAGTCCAACTTTCACATCTATACATGACCACTGGAAAAACAACACCAAGTAGAAATCAAAGGAGAAAACTGTTGACTAAATTCAGTATCTTACCTAAAGCTATTATAACTTTAAAATACTCTTATTTTTTCAGCGCTCAGCTTTCTTCACAGTCCAACTTTCACATCTATACATGACCACTGGAAAAACAACACCAAGTAGAAATCAAAGGAGAAAACTGTTGACTAAATTCAGTATCTTACCTAAAGCTATTATAACTTTAAAATACTCTTATTTTGAATATGAATTAAAATTGGAATTTTGCACTGTCAGCAGTAGAATATTAATCAGTGTATTGTATGGTACTTGGTTTCTCTAACAGGAAGAAAATCAAATGAACATGGTCTTATCAAGGTAAAGGAAGATGGAAAAGGCACCTTCTTCCTCCATTGTTATGTGACTGTCAACCCAAAGGTCTATAGAACTCCTATCAACAAAGGGACTATGGTACCCATGTTGTTGTGGTCTCACAAAATTTAAGTGAGACCAAATACCAAAGGGGCAAGTTCAGTGCATGTAAATAGGAAACACCCAAAGCCCAGTGATGTATTATAACACAGGCAGTAGCTCACACTAGAATGTTCAACTGACCTTTTACTCCTCTCCCTCACTCACATCTTGCCCATATCCCATGAATCATGGAGTTTTTACCTACAACTAAAGAATTTTTAAGTTCATTGAGTATCATTTGAATCTATTCAAAGTTGTCCGCCCATACTGCAACTACTCTCAGACTCATTTTCAGCAGATTTACTCTCTGTAAATACTTATTGAATGAATGAATATTTGGCCATCAATTTTACCTAAACTGGGCTTCCTTGGTGGCTCAGATAGTAAAGAATCTGCCTGCAATGCAGGGCACTCAGATTCGATCCCTGGGTTGGGAAGACCCCTGAAGAAGGGAATGACCACCCTCTCCAGTATTCTTGCCTGAGAATTCCATGGACAGAGGAGCTTGGTGGGTTATAGTCTATGGGGTCACAAAAGGTAGGACACAGCTGAGCAATTTTTAGTTTAGTTTATCTAAATTAGATTATTCCTCTTTCCCCACATCTACCCTAAATCTATCCTCGATGAGATTTTGTTCATGATGCCCACATTACTCCTCCTGTCTGAAATGGCTTTCTCCCAATCAATTCTATAAGACAGCAGTTTTTCAAGGTTCTGTTCAGAAAGCTTCTTTTTATTAATCTTTCCCCTTCAAAAGAAAAAATATTATGCTCTTTAATTTAGCTAATGAAGATTGAGACCTTTCTTATGGAAATTTTATGGCAACTTTCTTCTAATAGATTAAGTTCTTTGAAAATAGAATCTGTAAAGTGATCATTGTTATATTCTTCAAGAGCCTGGAATAATTTCTTCAACATAATTGAAGCTTAATACTTATTTGTCTTAATACTGTTGATATTTTTAACATTTGGCAATACCTCTTAAATCTGGGATAATTTCAAAATTATCTGGAGAGATTTGTTTGAGATGCAGACTTCCAGGCCTTCAAAGTTAAAGCCACTCAGTCATGTCCAACCCTTTGGGACCCCATGGACTATACAGTCCATGGAATTCTCCAGGCCAGAATACTGGAATAAGCAGCCTTTCCCTTCTCCAGGGGATCTTCCCAACCCAGAGATTGATCCCAGGTCTCTGGCATTGCAGGTGGATTCTTTATCATATGAGCCACAAGGGAAGCCCAAGAACACTGGAATGGGTAGCCTATCCCTTCTCCAGTGTATTTTTCCAATCCAGGAATCAAACTGGGGTCTCTCGCATTGCAGGAGGATTCTTTACCAACTGAGCTATCAAGGAAGCCCTTTCCAGGCCTTATATCAATCTAATAAACCCAAACTCCTTAGGACACCAGCTGTTTATCTCTTTTTTATTTTCTTTGTTTATTTATCTATTTATTTTATTTTTGGCTGCACTGGGTCTTTATCACTACATGCCAGCTTTCTCTAGGCTCTACGAGTGGAGGTTACCTTTTGTTGCCGTGAGCGGGCTTATCCTGCAGTGGTGTCTCTTGTTACAGCATTTTGGGTTTGCTCAGTAGCTGTGCTGCTGTCCGAGGCATGTGGAATCTCTCAGGAGCAGGGATCATGTCCTCTGCTTTGGCAGGTGAATTCTTAACCACTAGACCACCTGGGAACACTCTGATTTGCCTTTTTTGATGTTCTAATGTACCTTGTGTGTAGACAGGCAAGCTTAAGTACTTACATATTCATTTCCTAATGCTAACAATATAAACTTTCATTGAGAGTCAGAAGGCCTTGTGTGTATGTGGCTCTTTAAAAATGTTCCTATTTTTAATAGCCCAATAACATATACTTTTATAATTGTCTTTATCCAAGTCCTTCTTTATTAAACTATAAAATCTAATACTGTTTTTCCTTTCATCAAAAAAAGTAAAACAACCAAAAAGCTTCCACATCATTTTACAATTTCTACTGACACTTTATATGAGCATTATATTTCCTAATCTATCCTCTTAATATGTATTTACCATTTTCATTTTTTCATCTGCTTCTTCAGTTATTTTATTTTAGGCCTTGTTCATAAGCGTCATGAATATCATCACAATTCAATTATCATCACTAGATTCTAAAAGACCATCTTTAGTTAAAAACACTTTTGATCTACTTTTTCAACAATAGTATTTTTCTACCACTTGATAATCATATTTTTCTTATATTTTGTTGCTATTTTCCAGCCAAATCATCCACTCTCAGTCTGCCAAAACAGTGGCATTATTTCCTCTCATGAATACAATAGCACATAAGACCCTAATTCTATTGATTGGAAATGATGTGGAAAAAAATTGCTTGATGAGAAAACATCCACAGTTTTCTTGTTTTCCTTTTCAAAAGTTACATGCACTAGCACACATCTGATGCAATTTGATCCAAAGCACTTGACAAAAAAAAAAAATGAATAATGAAAGTAATATTAGATCAAAAAAACCTCATCAAAATTCATTTTAAAGAACAGAGAAAATTAATATATTGATCCCATTTGATAGAGTTCAAATGCAGTGACTCTATAGTAAATAACTAATGCTTGTGAGAAAAAGCATTCCTTTTAATAAATTTGTAATAGTTTATAATAGTTAGCATTGGTTAAAAACCTACTTTGCATCAAACACTTTATAAAATTGTTTATTCTAACCCTACCAGGAAAGATCTGCCAAGATGGCGGGTAGAAAGATCCTGAGTTCATCTGCTCACATAAGCACACCAAAATCACAACTAGTGGCAGAACAGCCATCAATGAAAAAAGTCAACCTATCAGAAAAGATATCCTACAACCAAAGATATAAAGAACAACAGTGAAATGGATATGAGGGGGTGAATTCACAAGATAGTCAAGTCCCATACTACTAGGTGGGTGACCCACAAATAGGAGGATAATTACAATTGAAGAAGTTTTCCCAAAAGTGTGAGGTCTGAGCTTCATGTTGGGCTCTCCAGCCTTGGGGTCCTATACCAGAAAGATAAGTCCTCAGAGCATTTGGCTTGGAAGGGCAATGGGGCTTAGTTTTGTGAGGCCCAGAAACCTGGGGAAAATAAAGGCTCCACTCTTAAAGAGCACTAGAAAACTACACGATTGCATACACATACATTTGCATATGATTTCAGGGGTGGAGAGATATAAAGAGACCTGACAAGGGAGAAAAGATAAAGACTTGTTCGTGTGTCTGATCACTCTAAAGAAACCGAATTTCTTCATCCTACCTAATAAAGAACTATAGCTCTAGGAGGCTTAACATCACCATAAGAGATGTAATAAGGCCANCTTCTCCATCTTTGGCTGCAAAGAATATAATCAATCTGATTTCGGTGTTGACCATCTGGTGATGTCCATGTGTAGAGTCTTCTCTTGTGTTGTTGGAAGAGGGTTTTCTTGGCAAAACTTTATTAGTCTTTGCCCTGCTTCATTCCACATTCCAAGGCCAAATTTCCTGTTACTCCAGGTGTTTCTTGACTTCCTACTTTTGCATTCCAGTCCCCTATAATGAAAAGGACATCTTTTTTGGGTGTTAGTTCTAAAGATATTGTAGGTCTTCATAAAACCATTCAACTTCAGTTTCTTCAGCATTACTGGGTGGGGCACAGACTTGGATAACTGTTATATTGAATGGTTTGCCTTGGAGATGAACAGAGATCATTCTGTCATTTTTGAGATTGCATCCAAGTACTGCATTTCTGACTCTTTTGTTGACCATGATGGCTACTCCATTTCTTCTAAGGGATTCCTGCCCGCAGTAGTAGATATAATAGTCATCTGAGTTAAATTCACCCATTCCATTCCATTTTAGTTCGCTGATTCCTAGAATGTCGACGTTCACCCTTGCCATCTCTTGTTTGACCACTTCCAATTTGCCTTGATTCATGGACCTGACATTCCCGGTTCCTATGCAATACTGCTCTTTACAGCATCGGATCTTACTTCTATCACCAGTCACATCCATAACTGGGTATTGTTTTTGCTTTGGCTCCATCCCTTCATTCTTCCTGGAGTTATTTCTCCACTGACCTCCAGTACCATATTGGGGACCTACTGACCTGGGGAGTTTCTCTTTTGGTATCCTATCATTTTGCCTTTTCATACTGTTCATGGGGTTCTCAAGGCAAGAATACTGAAGTGGCTTGCCATTCCCTTCTCCAGTGGACCACTTTCTGTCAGATCTCTCCACTCACCAAGCGCGGGTGGCCAGGAGCCGGCTCACTAAGCGTGGGCGAGAGGAGCTACCCCGCATCCGAGGTCAGGGGCAGTGGCCAAGAGGAGACACCCTGCATCTGAAATCAGGGGAGGTGGCCGGGAGGGGGTACCCTGCGGCCGAGGTCAGGGCGGCGCCGGGAGGAGGCACCCCGCGTCCGAGGTCAGGGTGGCGGCTGGGAGGAGCCACCCACGCCCAAGGCCAGGACCGACGGCTGGGAGGAGCAACCCGAGGAGTGGTGGCTGTGAAGGCACAGGAGGACCTAGAGAAGCTATCCCACGTTGATGGTCAGGAACCGTGGTAGTAAGGAGATACCCGTTGTCCAAGGTAAGGAGCAGCGGCTGTGCTTGCTAGAGCAGCCAAGAGATACCCCATGCCCAAGATAAGAGAAACCCAAGTAAGATGGTAGGTGTTACAGGAGGGCATCAGAGAGCAGACACACTGAAACCATACTCACACAAAACTAGTCAATCTAATCACACTAGGACCACAGCCTTGTCTAACTCAATGAAACCAAGCCATGCCTGCGGGGCAACCCAAGATGGGCGGGTCCTGGTGGAGAGGTCTGACAGAATGTGGCCTTCCTTGGGGAACCAAAACTCTAACCTATGCCTTCTTCTTCATATGGCTTACTTCTTCATGTGTGTCTGTGTTCAAATAATCTTCCTCCTGTAAGGATGCCACAGTGTGATCTTATCTTAACATAATTACATTTTCAAACACCATATTTCTAAACATAATCACACTCTGAGGTTTGGTAAACCACATCCTGAGGTGGACATGAATTTTAGTGGAACACAATTCAATCCAACGCTGTTGGCTATGTTAGAAGAGTAGATTATGTGCCACAGGAGATCAAGGACCATTACTGACTAATCTCAATATTCTCAGAGCCTAGTATGAAGCATTGTAAGTACCATGTATCTACTTATAAGTGTTTAATGGGGTATATGGATGAATTAGTAATAGGCTAGATAATGACCTTAGAGATGAAAAACCAATAAATTGCATCCATCTCTCTTTCAATCACACCATGAGCCCCAAAATAAAGCAGCAGTGTTAGAGCACCAGTGAAGATCTTTCTAGTTTAATCAGACTCTCCTGATCTTCTCTAAAGTACGTGAAAATAAAACAGAGCTTCTTATAAAACAGCATTTCCAATTAAGGAAAAAGAACAGTAAGCTGTCTTCATTTCATGTCAGGCTTTCTTGGTTCTTTATATACTGTTTTTCCAGGAGTCTAGAAAAATATGTCAGAAGTTTTCTCAGAATTTTCTTGCTTTGGCAGAGCTATGACAGATTATAAGGTTAGCTCTGCCACTTAAGAGAAAGAGACATCTCCTTTGTCTTTATTAAATAGAAGGGGTGACTAAGTTAGCATCTTGTGGTATGAGGACACCACGGTGTGCTCACTTCCCAAAGATGTCTGAGTTTAGCATTGTAATAATGGGCCAAAGGGCTATAAAAAGAAAATACTGCGAATCTTTGTGATACTTTTTATTCACTTTGATGAAAAATGCTGGAAATGAATCACAGCTTTAAAAGACAACCACAGGACAGCAAAACAAAGAAGATTTACAACCATGCTGTTCCCTTAAATCCTTCCTTGTTTCTGTTCTTTTTTGTTGTTGTTCTTGAGCTAAGTGGCACACTCACCCTGACATTAGGGAATAGCATCTGTCAAAAATAAATATCTAAAATCACAACTGCTTATTTACAAAGGTCCAGATTCACGCATCCATTGATAACAATATACTGTTATTTGAGGAACAGCAATCTCACTCATTCTTCAGTAACATTTCCTCACCAACTTTATTACAGAAATTCAACTGTTCAGACATAAGGTATTGGATAATGGTTTCTCCTACTATTGAAAATGCAAATGTTCCCAGAGGGTGGACCACATTAAAAGCTTCATCCATAATACTTTATTATGATCCAGATAATATATTTACAAATTTAAAAAAAAAAAACTACCTACAACGATTATAATAGAGGTTCAATCGCATGTCCCTGGGGGAACTAGAGAAAAATACAGAACCATGCTGAAATTCACCACCAGCATCCTGTCACATCTCTTTTTTGCAATCCCATGGACTGTAGCCTACCAGGATCTTCTGTTCATGGAATTTTCCCAGGCAAAAATACTGGAGTGGTTGCCATTTCCTTCTCCAGGGGATCTTTCTGACCCAGGGATCGAACCCTCATCTCCTGTATTGGCAGGCAAATTCTTTACCACTGAGCCACCCGGGAAGCCCATAATACTTTATTTTGATCCAGAAAGAAACAATACCTTTACAAATTTTAAAAATACTACAGCTCCAAGGATTGTAATTAAGGTTCAGTCTCCTATCCCTGGGGGAGCTAGAGAAAAACACAGAACCGTGCTGAAATCACCACCAGCATTCTGCCATGTCTCCCTGGAATATTACACCCTTACTCTCCTCGGTGATTGCTTCTTCTCTTTCCTCAAACTCTTCACATTTTCTCCCCTCTTTTCACTATCTTCTGGTGACCTTGCATTTCACTTCACTGAGACTCTAGTTCTCAGAAGTAATGAGAACCTCTACCAGCCTGCCAATCTATCTGTATCTGATCCTGCATCCTCCACCTTCCCTCTTGTCACTTTTTTTGATTCTCTGCGAGGACAGTGCTTCCCTAAGCTTCATTCTTTCGTCCTCTTGAAAGTGAAAGTAAAAGTCACTCACTTACGTCTAACTCTTTTTGACCCCATGGTCTGTACAGTTCATGGGATTCTCCAGGCCAGAATACTGGAGTGGGCAGCCTTTCCCTTCTCCAGGGGATCTTCCCAACCCAGGGATCGAACCCAGGGTTCCACATTGCAGGCAGATTCTTTACCAGCTGAGCCACAAGAGAAGCACTTACCCACTTATTAACCCACTTATTTTAGCAATTGTCCTGACTCCTGCATCGTCAGTGTTTCCTGTTAGTTCATTCCTGTACCATGCTGCGCTGCCCTTAGTCTCTCAGTCATGTCTGATCTTTGTGATCCCGTGAACTGTAGCCCACCAGTCTGCTCCGTCCATGGGGATTCTTCAGGCAAGAATACTGGAGTGGGTAGCCTATCCCGTCTCTAGGAGAACTTATCAATACAGGAACGCAGGGTCTCCTGCCTTGCAGGAGGATTCTTTACCAGCTGAGCCACCTGGGAAAACCTAGTTCATTCCCATCAGCCTACAAATACACTATAATTTCTACCATTTTTTATAAATCTTCCCTTGTACACCTTAAATTTACATAATGTTATATATCAAATATATATCAATAAAAAATAGCATTTCAAAAATAGAAAAATATTAAAAAAAAAAAACCCTGACTCATGATTGCCTCCACTACTATTCAATTTTACTGCTCCTCTTCACAGATGCCATTCTTAAAGCGTGTCTATACTTGCTGGAGAAGGCAATGGCACCCCACTCCAGTACTCTTGCCTGGAAAATCGCATGGATAGAGGAGCCTCGTAGGCTGCAGTCCACGGGGTCGCTAAGAGTCAGACACAACTGAGCAACTTCACTTTCCCTTTTCACTTTCATGCACTGGAGAAGGAAATGGCAACCCACTCCAGTGTTCTTGCCTGGAGAATCCCAGGGACGGGGAGCCTGGTGGGCTGCCGTCTATGGGGTCACACAGAGTCGGACACGACTGAAGTGACTTAGCAGCAGCATACTTGCTGTCTCTGTTTTCTTTTCACCCTGCCATCCTGGAGTTCACTCCAATCAGTTTCATCTTTACTATGTCACTGTAAAAACTCCTGCCAAGGTTATCAAAGTCCCTTCTATATTGTTACATCCAAGAGGCAGTTTTCAGTTTTATGTTTTTCCCCACACTAGATACATTTTGGGGGCTTCTCTGGTGGCTCAGTGGTAAAGAATCCGCCTGCAGTGCAAGAGACGCAGGAGGTGTGGGTTCAGTCCCTGGATGGGAAGATCCCTGGAGGAAGGCGTGGCAGCCCGCTCCAGTATTCTTGCCTGGAGAATCCCATGGACAGAGGAGCCTAGTGGTGTACGTTTGGGCTATGGTTTCTCAAAGAGTCAGACACGACTGAAGCAACTGAGCACACAGTTGCATTTTTACTCTCCTTCTGGAAACACTTTCTTCACTTTAAGGTTGTTACTCTATTTTGATTCTCCACCTATCTCACTGGCTCTTTCTCAGCTTATTTTGCTAATTTCCACCTCTTTTCTCCAACTGCTAAATATTGAGACACACTAGGAAAGACTTAAGATGACGCACAAATTTTATATCCAGTTTGAAAGTCCAGACTTACATATCCAACTGCCTACTTGATTATCCAATGGGAAATTCAGTCTTAATATGTCCAAAGCCACAATCCTCATTTTCATCTCCAAAGCTGTTATTTCCAATGGGAAATTCTTTACCAGCTGAGCCACCTGGGAAACCCTAGTTCATTCCCATCGCCAATGGGAAATTAAATCTTAACATGTCCAAAGCCACAATCCTCATTTTCTTCTCCAAACTTGTTCTGTCCCTGGAGTCATTCATCTAAGTGCTAAATATCAACTCTAGTCTTTTGGTTGCTCAGTTAAACTCCTTGGTTTTATCTTCGCCTCCTCCCTTCCCCTCATACCACACTTTCCCTTCATCAGCAATCTTTACAAATTTGCCATCAAAATAAATTCACAGTCTGCCCCCTTCTTCATCTTAGGTGCTACCGTCTTCCCTCAATAGGGTGATTTTCATGGCCTCCTGACTGGTCTCTCTTCCCCTCATTCTTTTCCTCACCCTCAGCAGCCAGAGTAACCTTTTCAGAGCTAAAATCAGATCTCACCTCTCTGTTCCAAAAACCCAGTGGGTTTTCATCTCACTCAGAATGAAACCAAATTTCTCAAATACTAGCTATCATCTTGTCTCTACTACTTCTTTGAACCCACTTCCTATTTCTGTCTAGTTTTCTCCTTCTGCCTCACTTAGAATAATTTTTCCAGCAATTCCGAGTGTATAAACATAGGAAATGAACATAGGAAATAGAGATACCTGTATTCTCATAGTTACTGTGGCATTATTCATAATAACCAAGACACAGAAACAACCAAAGGGTCCATCAGTGGAGAAACGGATAAAGATGTGATATATCCATTATATAAAGTGTGTGTATATATACATACAATACACATAATGGAATATTATTCAGCTATGAGAAATAAGGACATCCTGCCATTTGTGACAACATGGATAGATCATGATGGCATTATGCTAAATGAAATATCAGACAAAAAAGACAAATACTAGTTAAAAAATAAAAAGCACAGGGGGGCTGCTGCAATGCCCAGTATCACTTAAAAAAAGGCAAGTATTTTATGATATCACTTACACATGGAATCCAAAATCAAACTCATTAAAACAGAGTAGAGTGGTAATTACCAGGGGTTGGAATGTAGGCAAAATGGGGAGATGCTGGTTTAAGGTACAAACATCCAGTAGAAAATGAACAAGCTCTTGGAATCTAATGTACAGCATGATGATTATGGTTAAGATGTCTTTTACATTTGAAAGTGCTAAGAGTGAATGTTCTCACCAAATGTTCTTACCAAAAAACATAAAAATTGTAATGGTGTGATGGATGTAGGTATTAGTTGATGTTATGTTGGTAAACATTTTACGATATATGTTCATAAAATCAACACATCAGAAACCATAAAACTTACACAACAATGTATGTCAATTCTACCTTAATTCAGTTCAGTTCGGTCACTCAGTGGTGTTCGACTCTTTGTGACCCCATCAACTGCGGCACACCAGGCCTCCCTATCCATCACCAACTCCTGGAGTCCACCAAAACCCATGTCCATTGAATCAGTGTGGCCATCCAACCATCTCATCCTTTGTCGTCCCCTTCTCCTCCTGCCCTCAAACTTTCCCTGCATCAGTGTCTTTTCAAATAAATCAGCTCTTCACATCAGGTGGCCAAAGTACTGGAGTTTCAGCTTCAACATCAGTTCCTTCCAAAGAACACCCAGGACTGATCTTCTTTAGGATGGACTGATTGGATCTCCTTGCAATCCGAGGGACTCTCAAGAGTCTTCTCCAACACCACAGTTCAAAAGCATCAGTTCTTCTGCACTCCGCTTTCTTTATAGTCCAACTCTCACATCCATACATGACCACTGGAAAAACCATAGCCTTGACTAGACGGACCTTTGTTAACAAAGTAATGTCCCTGCTTTGTAATATGCTGTCTAGATTGGTCATAACTTTCCTTCCAAAGAGTGTCTTTTAATTTCATGGCTGCTATCACGATCTGCAGTGATTTTGGAGCCCCCAAAAATAAAGCCAGCCACTGTTTCTACTGTTTACCCATCTATTTCCCATGAAGTGATGGGACTGGATGCCATGATCTTCGTTTTTTGAATGTTGAGCTTTAAGCCAACTTGTTCACTCGCCTCTTTCACTTTCATCAAGAGGCCTTTTAGTTCCTCTTCACTTTCTGCCATAAGGGTGGTTCATCTGCATATCTGAGGTTATTGATATTTCTCCTGGAAATCTTGATTCCAGCTTGTGTTTCTTCCAGTCCAGCATTTCTCATGATGTACTCTGCATATAAGTTAAATAAGCAGGGTGACAATATACAGCCTTGATGTACTCCTTTTCCTATTTGGAACCAGTCTGTTGTTCCATGTCCAGTTCTAACTGTTGCTTCCTGACCTGCATTTAGTTTACTCAAGAGGCATGTCAGGTGGTCTGGTATTCCCATCTCTTTCAGAATTTTCCACAGTTTATTGTGATTCACACAGTCAAAAACCCTGGTGTAGTCAATAAAGCAGAAATAGATGTTTTCCTGGAACTCTCTTGCTTTTTCAATGATCCAGCAGATGTTAGCAATTTGATCTCTGGTTCCTCTGTCTTTTCTAAAACCAGCTTGAACATCAGGAAGTTCACGGTTCACATATTGCTGAAGCCTGGCTTGAAGAATTTTGAGCATCACTTTACTAGTGTGTGAGATGAGCGCAATTGTGCGGTAGTTTGAACATTATTTGGCATTGCCTTTCTTTGAGATTGGAATGAAAACTGACCTATTCCAGTTCTGTGGCCACTGCTGAGTTTTCCAGATTTGCTGGCATATTGAGTGCAGCACTTTCACAGCATCATCTTTCAGGATTTGCAATAGCTCAACTGGAATTTCATCACCTCCACTAGCTTTGTTTGTAGTGATGCTTCCTAAGGCCCACTTGACTTCACATTCCAGGATGTCTGGCTCTAGATGAGTGATCACACCATCGTGATTATATGGGTCATGAAGCTCTTTTTTGTACAGTTCTGTGTATTCTTGCCACCTCTTCTTAATATCTTCTTTTTCTGTTAGACCCCTGCCATTTCTGTCCTTTATAGAGCCCACCTTTGCATGAAATGTTCCTTTGGTATCTCTAATTTTCTTGAAGAGATCTCTAGTCTTTCCCTTTCTGTTCTTTTCCTCTATTTCTTTGCATTGATCGCTGAGGAAGGCTTTCTTATCTCTCCTTGCTATCTTTGGAACTCTGCATTCAAGTGGGCATATTTTTCCTTTTCTCCTTTGCTTTTCACTTCCTTCCTTTTCACAGCTATTTTAAGGCCTCCTCAGACAGCCATTTTGTTTTTTGCATTTTTTTTTTTCTGGGGATGGTCTTGATCCCTATCTCCTGTACAATGTCACGAACCTCCATTCATAGTTCATCAAGCACTCTGTCAGATCTCATCCCTTAAATCTATTTCTTACTTCCACTGTACAGTCATAAGGGATTTGATTTAGGTCATACCTGAATGGTCTAATGGTTTTCTCCACTTTCTTCAATTTCAGTCTGAATTTGGCAATAAGGAATTCATGATCTGAGCCACAGTCAGCTCCTGGTCTTGTTTTTCCTGACTTTATAGAGCTTCTCCATCTTTGGCTGCAAAGAATATAATCAATCTGATTTCGGTGTCAACCATCTGGTGATGTCCATGTAAAGTCTTCTCTTAGGTTGTTGGAAGAGGGTGTTTGCTATGACCAGAGCATTCTCTTGGCAGAATTCTATTAGCTTTTGCCCTGCTGCATTCTGTACTCCAAGGCCAAATTAGCCTGTTACTCCAGGTATTTCTTGACTTCCTACTTTTACATTCCAATCCACTATAATGAAAAGGACACCTTTTTAAGGTGTTAGTTCTAGAAGGTCCTATAGGTCTTCATGGAACTGTTCAACTTCAGCTTCTTCAGTGTTACTGGTTGGGGCATAGGCTTGGATTACCGTGATATTGAATGGTTTGCCTTGGAAACGAACAGAGATCATTCTGTCGTTTTTGAGATCGCATCCAAGTACTGTATTTTGGACTCTTTTGTTGACCATGATGGCTACTTCGTTACTTCTAAGGGATTCCCGCCCACAGTAGTAGATATAATGGTAATCTGAGTTAAATCCACCCATTCTAGTCCATTTTAGTTCGCTGATTCCTAGAATGTCAACCTTGTCATCTCCTGTTTGACCACTTCCAACTTGCCTTGATTCATGGCCCTGACATTCCAGGTTCCTGTGCATATTGCTCTTACAGCATCGGAGCTTGCTTCTGCCACCAGTCCCATCCACAACTTATTGTTTTTGCCTTGTTCCCACCCCTTCATTCTTTCTGGAGTTATTTCTCCACTGATCTCCAGTAGCATACTGGGCACCTACTGACCTGGGAGTTCATCTTTCAGTGTCCTATCTTTTTGCCTTTTCATACTGTACCTTAATAATGCTGAGAAAAAAAATTGCTCTTCTGTCATTATATCAAGAATATTCCTACCTCAAGGCTTTTGGACTTGCTCTTCCCTTTTCAGAAACACTAGTAGTCATATATTCACATGGGTCTGTCTCTTGTTAATACTTCCTTTCAGTCTCTGTTCTTAATAGTAACTTATCAGGGAGGTCTTCTTTGGCCACCTCGTAGGAAATAGCAACTATCACTCTGATTGACTCTTATAAGACTTTTCAGCACTTTCCACTGCTAAATATTATATACAGACTTGTTAAGTTGTTCACTATCTATCTCCTAGAAATTGATGTCTATGTCCTGTAAACAAGGCTTCTTGGCTATTTGATTCATTATTGTTTGCCTAGAGCCTTGAACAGTGCCTGGCATATGGTAAGTGTTCCATATGATTTCTAAATGAATAAATGCCTACCTTTTACCAACTTCACTCTTACTTCTGCTAACAATGTCTCCTTGATTCGTTTTCCTTTTATTGATGAGATAAACCAGTTTCAAGACCTGCCATCTGCAAATAATATTGAGTCCTCCCACAGAGTTCCTTGAAGACTAAGCTAAAAAATAATAGAAAGCTGTGGACATTTTTAATGCATTTATTTTAGGATAAAGTTGTCATTTTTACTAGGCTAGGCCTACACAGTATAATTTATTTTGGGGTGAAAAAAATTGTTAAGAAGGCAAGATAAAAAGAAAAAGAAAGCAAAAAAGTAGGATGGAAAGAGGGTTAATTAACTGTCGTCTTACCTATTTACCTCGTAGGTGATCTGTAGGCATCAGATGTGCGTGGAAGCATGCAGCAAAGCCAGTTGTTTATTAAAAATTCATATTTCCAAAGTTCTTCATTATTAATCAAGTAATTTTTGTTTACATATTTATTTTTGAAAGTCTTTTAAACACCTCCTGGTGACATTTTCTACCTGAATAAATGTATTGCTGCTGCTGCTGCTGCTGCTGCTAAGTCACTTCAGTCGTGTCCGACTCTGTGTGACCCCATAGACGGCAGCCCACCAGGCTCCCCCGTCCCTGGGATTCTTCAGGCAAGAACACTGGAGTGGGTTGCCATTTCCTTCTCCAGTGCATGAAAGTGAAAAGTGAAAGTGAAGTTGCTCAGTCGTGTCCGACTCTTAGTGACCCCATGGACTGGAACCCACCAGGCTCCTCCGTCCATGGGATTTTCCAGGCAAGAGTAAATAAATGTATTACTGCATTCCAAACCTCACTGAATCTTTCTTTCTGTGAAAACAGAACAGGGTGGTTGGCAGA
Source organism: Aepyceros melampus (assembly GCA_006408695.1). Lineage (NCBI taxonomy): Eukaryota > Metazoa > Chordata > Mammalia > Artiodactyla > Bovidae > Aepyceros > Aepyceros melampus. Next base: position 218,579 of record SJXQ01006888.1, on the reverse strand, counting down.
GCAACGTTCTTCAAAGATGTCCAAGTCTTGAAAATATTAAGTTACAGAGTGAAGGGAAAGTTGCACGTGGGATTAATATTGTTACTCAGCAGAGTTTTAGAGAGTCTTCTCAATTACCCAGGTGTACTCAAAGTAATTACAGGTGTTCTTAGTGAAAGCTGGCAAGGCGCCATAGAGAACATTGCAGGCTTTTAAAATGGGGAAGACGCTAGGAGCCAACAAACGTGACCTGACCAGATTCTCAAAGCTGGAGAAGGCAAAGAAGTCGGTTCTCCCCAAGAGCCTCCAGCAGGAATGCGACCCCACCAACACTTTCATTTTAGCCCAGTGAGGCTCCTGTTGAACTTCTTACTTCTAAAACAATGGTAAGATAAAACTTTGTGTTGCTTTAAACTACTGAGTCTGTGATATTTTGTTCCAATAGCAATAGAAAACTAAAACAAACAGATTTGGCACATGAGTGAGCTTCAGTGTGTAAAAGACCTGAGTCTATATTCCAGGCCCATTAACTTCTCCAAACCTTGGTTCCTCACTGGTAAAAAGAAGATAGCAATACTGTTTTCTCTGTGGAATTTAGTGAACATGAAATAAGATAGTTTATGTAAAGACTCAAAATGGGGCCCACAACATAGTAACTTCTCAATAATTGTTAGCTGTTAACTAATCATTTTTCTTTGAACTTTAAGTGTGGGTTATTTGTGAAATCAAAGGGCTAGTAAGCTGTTAAATGTATTGGGATGAAAATAGATTGAGTCAGAAGAAATGAGCCAAAGTTCAGGCTCTCCTAGCAGTGTGATCTTGGGCAAATCATTTAACTGTCATCATCTGGAAACTAAGATAATTATAGTTGCCTAGTCTGTACCAAATTAGATGCTCAATGTGAGAGCATTTTGGAAATCAAAGTCATGCTGCTGGAATTATTGCACATCTCATAAATCCTTCCTATTAGCTTCTTTTGTTGACATTTATTTTTCTAAGTGTGGAATAATGAAGAAAGGCTCTTTAGTTGTAGCCAGAGGAATCTAGTTAGTTGAATTTGGGTTATGATAAATTTTATAGCTGGTAATGAGGTAGCAGAGAGATTGAACAACAGTATTACTGAACAGGATTTCTTTTTTAATGAAATGTGGATCATAACCATGTTCAAGAGAGGAATAAGAGCAGTTTTTCTGAAATCGTCATAAAGAACAATTCTTATCTTTCTCTATTTTAACTTTTTTTTTTTTAACCTCAAGCTCAGCTCACTTTCATCCCAGTTCTTTTGAACAGACTGTATTGTCTAAAGGCTAGACTGCATCTAGTACGCGTGTGTTAGTTGCTCAGTCGTGTCCGACTCTTTGCAACCCCATAGACTGCAGCCCACCAGGCTCCTCCATCCATGGAATTTCCAAGCAAAAGTATTGGAGTGGGTTGCCATTTCCTTCTCCAAGACTGCATCTAGTAGAAATCCTAAAATCACACACAGGAATCCAGACAGCCTATTCCCTTATTCTTTTCCCTAAGTGGCATATTCACATGAAAAGACTTTGACAGCTTGGTTCAGTTTCTGATCTAACACCATCTTGGTTCTGAATCTCTCACCCTCTAGTACTTCACTTTCCTCTTTTTATCACCTATTTTCCAAAACTTTCTTAGCTTTTTGGTAATACAAATGAATAAAGGCCCACAGTAATAGAACTAAAGTAACAAGGTAGAAAATGCGACACAGGTAAAATGACTTAGCACAGTATCCTTCACAGGATGTAATACAGATGTCTAGCTCTGCGGGGAAGTTATTGTAGCCTTCCCTTGCTTTCCTAACTTTGGAGAACTCTGGGGTTAAAGTTGAACAGATTTCAGGATTTCAGGTTTCTTGGGCCTTTCATATGTTAATATGCAAGGGGTTTGAGCACACAGCTTTTCAGGTTTACCTGGCCAGGAGCTGTTTTCTGAATGTAGAACATTTGGGGGAATGTTTGCTAAACTTAGGTGAACGCCTGGTTAAATAGTTGCCCTCCAAGTGTGCGTGCGTGTGTGTATTATATTTTATACATATTCTTGTCCACTGAAGACCATGTAGGGCTATAGAGGGGGAGAAACACCAGGAAGCACATTTACCAAAGGTACAAGATATATGTTAAGTTAGGAAGCTTTCCAAAATTATTGTTAGTTGTCTTTTAGGCTAGTAAAATATTATGCTTGTGTGTAAAGAAACTACTCCTTTTCTAACTCTGCTTGTCTTGATCGGGAAAGGCTCACTCAATTTCCTTCTGTTGTCCAACACTTCTCTGTTCTTCTCCTCAACCTTAAAAACATTATCTTTGCCCAGTTTTCCTCCTTTATTTATTTTCCTCTCTACTACCCTCCTACCCAAGAAGAGAAATAGTGATATTTCTTCAAAGCTTCTGGGTGTTATTTTACCTCAATGGAGAAATAGTCTATAATACTTTATAGATATCTTACAACTGAAGTGTTTAAAGTTCCAGGAATTAATTACCATTCAAATGTCTCTGGCTTTGAGTCCTCACCCCCATTTTAAAGCTTAACATCTTACTAGGATCACACCTTAGTCATTCTTATCAGAAAAGAATCATGTACTTGAGTTTTACTATGATCCTACACCCCTGGAGTTGAATTGGAATTTTAGAAAAGACCTTATTTACATACAAGAGCTCCAAGTTCTGTCTCTCTGAGCCTCACATACTAATTAATAAGAAGGTGTAGGGAAAGAGCGAATTAGCCAAGATGGCGGCGGTCAGGCTCGCTCACGCCACGGCCTCTCGCGCTTGCCCCCTGTTTTGTAAATACATGGTTATACAACAGGTGAGATCACTTACAGCACTGCGCATGCGCCTCAGGGTGTACCCGCTTGGTCTTGGGCCACTTTTGTTGTGTAAACGTATGTAAGCTCCACCTGAAAAGCCGCTGAGGCTGCGTTATATTGGGTTAACCATTAGAGAATACAGCAAGTCTGCTGCTGCTACAGCTGCCGCACCAGCCGGTAGAGAATAAACATGCCTGTCGTTTCTACAACTCCAGGTATCTTCCAGCTTCTCCGCTCACGCCTTGCCTACCCTGGGTTCAGCGAACAGTGAGATACAGCAAGACACTAGGCATTCCTCATCCATTGGATAAAGATTTATAAGATGTTGTTGCATGCCAGAATGTGCATGGTACTAAGAATTCAGAGGTAGCTTACAGTTATTGGTGGTGGAAATGATGGTGGTCGTGATAATGTGGTTTCCTGCAAAAGATGTTCCTCCGTTATAAAAAGAGGCAGTGAAGTGGAAGTCTCCACCATTCTAAATGGATGAGCATGGGACCATCTTACAGAGAGAGGGTAATTAGTATTTTTGGTGAATGGCTTATTGGACCAAGCATTTGTTCTGGATCAATGGTTCTAAACTCAAACTGCATAGCACATACCTAAAATATTGATGCCTGGGCCCTATAACAAGTCAACTGAATTGAAATCTCTGAAAGACATGAGTTCTTGGACTGTGTTATTTTATAAATGGTGCACTAACGAGTGTAATATCTATTCAGTGTTAAGAGCCATTGTTGTAAATAGGAGTAAGAAGGGAATTGTGTGGACATAGTAAGAATATCTGTATCAATAGGAACTGAATTAAGAGGAAGGCCGGGGAGGAATTATAACTCTATATAAATTAACTAAGGAGCTCAAAATTTGGACATGCCACTGAATTGTGGCCACGGGTCATGGCACATGCAAAATTACATAAGATCAGATTCCTGATCTCTTAAACTCCATTCCTTAGAGCATGGAGGAGGAGGATGGCTGCAGAAGTGATCTCAAATTTCTCAGGAATTCAGCTCATAGGATACATTTATCAGAGTTAAAGTTATAAATATTGCACATGGTCTCAATACACAGAGGTAAACATTTACATTACAGATCTTATTAGCAGACAATTGTGAAACCAAATAATGATTTTTTCCCCACAGAGTTGCACATGTAAGAACAAATATAAATTAAAAATAAGAGGCTTAATTCTCCCTATTGAAAATGGGGGAAGAGACTTGGCTCTCCTCCCTTTTTACAGAGCATTTGCTTTCTTATCTCTTTGAAATACATATAAATCATTTTTAAGACTAGATAGGTCTTTTGTCAGCTGGCCTCTTGTAGCTTTTCTGACCTAGGCATGTCTTTCTGAAGAAACTGGAGAACCATCTCTTTGAAGTACAAACATCAGGAGAGACAGTACCTCTAGCTTCCAGAATCTGTGGCAAGATAGGAACCTTAATTCAGTGGACACTCTGCTCTAAGTTGCAAAATTGCCTCCTGTTATAAAGATATGAGGTTTGCTTTTTCTCTAGATAAATCCAATTAGCCAATACATATGGTCTCCCCAGTTACCAGGTAAAGTTAGGATGACTGTTTGTGACAAATGAGTCCTTTACTTACTTACTTGTTATTCATCTTGAAACATGTACATAATGGGTTAATCTGCTTGGCTGTGTAAAGGGATGAGATTTCTTTCTCCTTTGAAATCTTTTTTTTAATTGAAGTATGGGCTTCCCTTGTGGCTCAGCTGGTAAATAATCTGCCTGTAATGAGGGAGACCTGGGTTCGATCTCTGCATTTGGAAGATCCCCTAGAGAAGAGAAAGTCTACCCACTCCAGTATTCTGGCCTAGAAAATTCCATGGACTGTATATCCGTAGGGTTGCAAAGAATCAGATACGACTGAGTGAATTTCACACATAGTTGATTTACAATATTGTGTTACTTTCACGTGTACAGCATAGCAAATCATTTTTTTTCTTTTCTTTGCAGATTATATTGTTTTGTGCATGCATGCTAAGTCACTTCAGTTGTGTCCTACTCTGTGACCCTATGGACTGTAGCATGCCAGGCTCCTCTGTCCATGAGTTTCTCCAGGCAAGAATACTGTTTGCTGTGTCCTCCTCTAGGGGAGTCTTCTGACCCAGGGATCGAAATCCCATCTCTAATGTCTTCTGCATTGCAGGTGGGTTCTTTACCGCTAGCACCACCTGGAAAGCCCATGTTCTCTCTTAGGTTGTTACAAATACTGGGTATAATTCTCCGTGCTATACAGAAAATCCTTATTGCTTATCTGTCTTATGAATAGTATTTTGTATCTGTTAATCCTGTACTTGTAATTTATCATCGCCCCCCCCCCCCTTTTCCTGTTTGGTAACGATAAATTTGTGCATCTATGAGTCTATTTCTGTTTTGTGTATACATTCATGTTTTTAAAGATTTCACATATGAGTGATATTATACAGTATTTGTCTTTCTCTGACTTATTTCACTAAGTATAATATTCTCTAAGCTTATTCATGATGATGCAAATAGCAATATGTCATTCTTTTTTATGGTTGAATAATATTACATTGTGGGGCTTCCCTGGTTGGTCAGACAGTAAAGAATCTGCCTGCAATGCAAGAGACCTGGATTTGATCCCTGGGTCAGGGAAAACCCCTGGAAAAGGGAATGGCTACTGACTCCAGTATTCTTGTCTGCAGAAATCCACAGACAGAGGAGCCTGGCAGGCTACAGTCTGTGGAATTGCAAAAAGTCAGACATAACTGAGTGGCTAACACTAACTAGCTTGACTAATATTCCATTGTATGTATATACCACATCTTCTTAAGCAAGTCATCTGTTTTCAGGCTCTTGGGTTGCTTCCATGTCTTGGCTATATCTTTTTGATTAGTGTTCTTTTTTTTTTTTCTGGATATATATACCCAGAAGTGGCATTGCTGGATCTTATAACAGTTCTATTTTCAGTTTTCTTTTTTTTTTTTTTAAAGGAAACTCCATGCTGCACCATTATGTACATTCCCACCAACTTTCCATAGTGGCTATACCAATTTATATTCCCACCAAGAGTGTACAAAAATTCCCTTTTCTTCATACTCTCTCTAGTTGTAGACTTTTTAATGATAGCCATCCTGACAGTTGTGAAGTGATACCTCACTGTGGTTTTGATCTTTTAATGTGCTTCATGCCCATCTGTATGTCTTCTTTGAAGAAATTTCTATTTAGATCTTTTGTGTATGTTTCTTCTTCTTTTTTATGATTGTTATTGAGTTATGTGAGCTGTTCATATATTTTGGAAATTGTCCTTGTCAGTCACAGCATTTGTACTTGTTTTCTCCTATTCTGTAGGTTGTCTTTTCATTTATGATTTTCTTTCCTGTGCAAAAGCTCATAAGTTTGACCAGGTCCTTTTGTTTTATTTTTGTTTTTATTTCTGTTGCCTTGGGGGACTGACCAAAGAAACACTGGTATGATTTATGTTAGAGATTGTCTTGCCTATGATATCTTCTAGGAATTTTATGGTGCCATGTCTTATGTTTACCTCTGAGACCATTTTGAGTTTATTTCTGTGTTTGGTGTGAAGATGTATTCTAACTTCATTGATTTATATGCACCTGTCCAACTTTCCCAGCACCTCTTGCTGAAAAGACCGTTTTATTCCCGCTGTATATTCTTGTTTGGCGTGTATGTTAATGAGTATAATATCCTCTTCTTATATTGATCCCTTCATCACATAACACATTCTTTGTCTTTTGTTATAGCATTTGCTTCGAAGTCTGTTTTGTCTGGTGTGAGTATTGCTACCTGCTGCTTTATTGTCATTTCCATTTACCTGAGGTCTTTTCCATCTCCTCACTCTCAGTCTCTGCATCTTTCACCCTGAAGTGAATCTCTTGTAGGCATCATATTGAAGTTCTTTTTTAAAAAAATTATTGACCACTCTGCCTTTGATCAGAGCATTTAATCCTTAACATTTAAAATTTGCTGATAGGTTTGTACTTATTGCCATCTGCAAGGAGATCCAACCAGTCCATTCTGAAGGAGATCAACCCTGGGATTTCTTTGGAAGGAATGATGCTAAAACTGAAGCTCCAGTACTTTGGGCACCTCATGCGAAGAGTTGACTCATTGGAAAAGACCCTGATGCTGGGAGGGATTGGGGGCAGGAGGAGAAAGGGACGACCGAGGATGAGATGGCTGGATGGCATCACAGACTCAATGGACGTGAGTCTGAGTGAACTCCGGGAGTTGGTGATGGACAGGGAGGCCTGGCGTGCTGCAATTCATGGGGTCGCAAAGAGTCGGACACGACTGCGCGACTGAACTGAACTGAACTTTCTAGTTTTGTAGATCTTTGTTTTTGTTTTTATGCTGTAGTTTGATTTTCTTCTGTAGTATGCTTGAGTTACTTTCATTTTGGGTTTTTATGAATCTATTGTAGGCTTTTTATTTGTGGTTACCCTGGTATTCATGTATGTTGAGCCATAACTACTTCAGCTTGCTTTAAACCGATAATCATTTAAGTTCAAACACATTCTAGAAGATCTATATGGGGCTTCCTTGGTGATTCAGATGGTAAAGAATCTTCAATGCAGGAGACCTGGGTTTGATCCCTGAGTTGGGAAGATCCTCTGGAAAAGGAAATAGCAATCCACTCCAGTTTTCTTGCTCGGGAAACCCCATGGTTAGAGGAGCCTGGCAAGCTACAGTCCAGGGAGTCACAAAGAGTCAGACATGACTGAGCAACTAACACACATCGTTTTTACTGCCCTCCCCCGCATTTTGTGTTCTTTGATGTCCAATTTTTCATCTTCGTTGCCTATCCTTTTAATATGTACTGTAGTTATAGTTGCTTTAACAATTTTGGTTTTTAATCTACATACTGGCTTGCTTAAGTGATCTTTAATCCTTCCTATATATTTACCTTTCATATTGGATTTTTCCCTTTTCTGTAAATTCTTCCTTTCAATTTAGAGAAAAAAAAAAAAACCCTTCAACATTTCTTTTAGAATACATTTTAATATTTTTAATTATTAGTTTTTGCTTATCTTGAGAAATTCTTTCTCCTTCTATTCTAAATGATGGTCTTGCTAGGTAGACTGTCCCAGGTTCCTGGCTTTTCCCCTTCAGAACTTTAAAAGTCAGAAGGGAGTTGCATGATATATTCAAACTTTCTGCAGAGAAATCAGCTAACAGCCTTATGGGGTGTTTCCTTGTAACTAACTCTTTGTTTTCTCTTGCTGCCTTTAGAATCCTGTCTTTCTCTTTAAATTTTGCCATTTTAACTGTGATATGTCTCGGTTTGGCTCTGAGCTCCTTTTGCTTGGGTAACCCTGTGCTTTCTGAGGTGGCTCAGACAGTGAGGAATCTGATTGCAATGCAAAAGGCTGTGGGTTCCATCCCTGGGTCAGAAAGATCCTCTGGAGAGGGCATGGCAACCCATTCCAGTATTGTTGCCTAGAGTACACCATAGACAGAGGACCCTGATGGGCTGCAGTCCATGGGGTTGCATCTGTTTCCTTATTAAGTTTGGGAAGTTCTCACCTATAATATCTGTTTTAAACCATTTTTTTAAATGATTTGTTTTTTGGTTTGTGCTGGGTCTTCATTGCTATGCACAGGCTTTCTCTAGTTCCATAGAGCAGCGCTACTGGACTACTGTTTATTGTGATGCATAAGTTACAGGCATTTGGGCTTCAGTAGTTATGGCTCACCAGCTTTAGATTGCAGACTCAGTTGTGGTACACTGGCTTACTCGCTCTGCAGCATGTGGAATCTTCCCAGACCAGGGACTGAACCCATGTCCTCTGCATTGGCAGGTGGATTCTTATCCAGTGTACCACCAGGGGTGTTCCATAATTTCTTTAAACAAAATAAAAATTGTTTTGATTCTCCCCTCTCTCTGTTCTCCTTGTGTAAACCCTATTATATATAAGTTGACATGTTTTATTCCCATAGTCTCATATGTTGCTTTCTTTTTTTTTTAATTTGTTTTTCTGAGTGCTATTCTAATTTGGTGATCTCCATTACTCTATTTTTCAAATAACTTGTACACTCTTCTTCATCATTTAGGCAGCTATTCATTGTTTCCAGATTGTTTTTTTATCTCAGAAATTGAATTATTTTTGATTGGGTCATCTTATAATACTTTCTACTTTCTTATTAATGTTGATCTCCATTTATATCGATAACTTAATTCAGTTAGCATTTTTATAATCTCCATTTTGAGCTCATTGTCTAGTATAGACTGATCTGTTTTGTCTTTCAGGGGGTCTTCCCTGGCTGTCTTAATTGAGGATAGTTTCTCTGCCTTTTCACTTAACTTTCTCTGTTCTGTGAATATAGGAGAAACCCTTATCTACTGTCGTCTTGAGGGAGTGTTTTCATGTGGCAGTGTCTCTATGTATACTGTGTGGTGTGGGGGTTTTTTTTTTTTTTTTTTTTGAAGGCTTGTTTTGATATGGACACCAGCCACATCTTTCCTCGGGGTATGCTGAATGCCATCACCTTGTTAGGGTGGCTGGTGTTAGGGGATCTAAAGCCTTGCAAAGTGAGAGGCGGGACTTCCTCTCTGCTCAGGGGCTGTCACCACCCTAGCAGAGGCAGGGTCTGCTCTCCACTTGCTGGAGCAGAAGCCCTGAGGGTTAAGCTTGAGCAGGCTCTGTTTCCCTTGAGTGCGTGCTTTGCCCCAAAGGACGGGAGCACTGAAGTGAGGCTCATGTACTCATACTGGTCTGATGTGCCGCCTGTGTAGGAATTGATGGCTCAGCTCAGACATAGCACAAGGTGTGTCTCTTCCCCTGCTGTGGTCCTCCCAGAGGCAGTGCACAGCTGTGATATGGAGTGAGTGAGACCGGTGTGGTATCCAGGCTGGGCCTTTGTGGCCACAGGAATTCCAGCCGCTCTGCTGCCGTCATCAGTCTGGGCTTCCCCTGTGGTGCTGGTTTGAGCTAACGCTGACACTGGCAGCCACTGTTTCCCTGGACCGCATCCCAGACCCCCAACCTGCCTGTGTCCCTAGACGGAGCTTTTTTCCCAGGCCCGGCTCTCCTAGATCTCACGCCAAGTTCCGGTGTGGAATAAGCAGGTGCAGGGTGTTTGCTGCACTCAGGCTTGGGAGCACAGTGAGCTAGCTGCTGTCAGCGCAGAGCTCTCTGTCCTGTGGTTGGCAGACCAGCACCGTGCACTGTTCACAAGTGGGGACTAGGATCTCCAGCCCTTCTCCCTGTCCCAGCAGGTCTCCCGGCAGCCAGAGGGACTGGTCTTCTCCACCTCCAGGGCTGGGACACCCAGCTCAACCTGCTTGCTCCCCAGCGTGAAGGTGACCCGTATGGATCTTTCCTTCCTTTCAAAGCCCTCCCAGTCCCATGACTTTTCTCCATCCTATCCAGTTATGTGGAAATCTTTCTTAAAGCTTTGGTTGTATAGGAGTTCTTCTGCCAGTTTCCAGTTTTCCTTGAGAATTGTTTCATATGTACGTGTGCTTTGGATGTGTTTGTGTTGGGGAGGTGAGCCCCACATCCTCCCCTTCTGCCATCTTGATCCCTCCTGTCTTTGTTATCTCTTAACAGATTGCCTGGGAGGTGGATCATATTATGGTTTAATGCCAAATAATAAGTTTTCTACTAATCATTGTAGAGAATCTTTCTGGGATGAGAAATCATTTTGTTTTAATAAAATTTTCTCTAACACACAAGACTTTAGCCTACTAGAGAGTAAAATTTAGCCTCAATTTGTTTTTTCTTATCTCAGACTATCATCAGATACAAATAATTGAGATCTTATAGTCTCCCCAGTTTTCACAGACCAGACAGAAATTTTTAAAAATTTGAGTTATAATCTTGTTGTTCAATCTAATAAATACTGTAAGAATTTCTAAGAATTATCAAATATTTGCTGTTTTCTAGAAAAAAGTATCCATTTTGGCAACTTAGATAGCTCACACTGCTCTGAGCCCTGCCAACCAACTCGTCAAAAAATATTAGGAATTTAGAGAAAAATTTGGAATCCTTTCCTACTTAGTGCCCACTTTTACTCAAGGCATTTCAAGGCAAAGATGGTCTCTGGTAGCCTTGAAAAGCAAATTGTTTAAGGGAAAACATCTTCTTTCTTCCCCTAAGTGCCTTAAAGTAATCCTTCATCTCTAGTCCTATTTCGCTTAGACCATTTTGTAACAGTGACAGTGTCATTCAACAATTGTAAAGTACTTGTGTCAGAAAAAAAGTTTGTTTTAGAAGGAATCCATTGTTAGTTCATTGTGATGAGGGTTCAGATGAATCACAGGTCCCATTATGTCCTATGGCAGCAGAGCAACTGCACCAGAAATGTACAATCCTCTTCCCAAGAGGAATGAACACAGCCATCGCCAGAGTACCATTTCCACATGTAACACTTGGGTTCCTGGGTGGATCAGAGGGATGGTTCTCTAGAAAGAGAAGCGGCATGATGCAGGACTAGTGCAAACAAAAATCTCACAGATGATCACAACAAGGACAAATAAACTAGTTCCAGAGACATTTTTCAGGGCCGGGCCTGGGACCTGGTAGCTGTAGAATAGCAGTGAGGAGGGAGGTCAGGATGATGTTAGATGGTTATCAGGCAGTAACCAAGTTGAGCTGAAACCAACAGGCTTAGCACAGTTCCTGGGATGTAGAAAGCACTTACTGAATATCAACTGAGGGATTAAATCAATAAAGGTGTCTTCTTTCCTATTCTTTAAGTACAACTTGTATGGTATGCCACAGTCTGGTTTAAAAATCATAAGGACAAAATGAAAACAAAGTATTTGTCTTAACCTGGTCTACAGAATAATTTATTTGTTGCTCATCAGTGTAGATTTGAAACTTTCACTGAGTGTAAAGCTCACTTCCGCTGTGCTCTTACTATAAGTGAAATAATTTTCTCATATAGGTAAGATGTTCTCTGGAAATCTGACCCAATGATTATTTAAATGAGCACAACTACCTTGTCCCTCACCTAAAATCCATGGACGTATCCATATTTAGTCCCATTCCAGCAACATTAAACTCAGTCCAAAAAATTATCCATTTTCTTTTATAAACTAATGGGTTTTTTGTCTCAAGAGATAAATAAAAAACGTAACATTAAATGCTTAATGGAAAAGATATGCATTAGAAATGCTGCTTGAGCTGTATTTAAAGTGAAAACATAAAAACTACACCTTCGATGCAGATAATAAATCATTAGAAACAAGTTCTAAATTAAGGATATAGATCATGTCACCTTTCTCTAGATCTTATTCTGACTGAGTCTGAAGAAATTCTCCTACCATTGAATTGAAAAGATGACAGAAGCACACGCAGGAAAAGCTGATAGCAACACCAGTTGGTTCTTCAGAAAAATCGTATCTTCCTTGATTAATATGAAATAACCCAGTTGATAACGGCTGAAAAATAAAAGTATGGGTGTTGTGATATCTCATGAGATTAACTCAGTAATATCCTCTCTGAGTAAATCTCTACCTCTTCTGATATTTGTAGCTTTACATGGTAATAAAATCTCAGTATAAAAATTAACTGAAAGAAAGATTAGCTTTGAAAAAACAGCAACTCCAGGGCAGCAGACAGGCTATCAGCAGCCGCCAGGGTCAGCGCCGTGACCAGGGGAAAGCTGTTCCTGACTCCTAACGGCCTCTCAGCCCCTCACGTAGAACCCTGGGGGGCTGCCTAGGCTCTCAGTCTGAGTGGAGAGAGAGATCTTAGCATAATAGGATCCGAAGAGCTTGATCCAGAAGCTTGCCTTCCTACAGTGCCTCACTGGTTCAGTTCTGAGAAATCACAATTCAAAAGGAGAATTTATTGATTGATTAAATTCATAGGGAAAACTGAGCTCAACATGTGTCTACTAAATAAGTTTGGAAAATAACAATGAGGCTTTTAACTTGTGTCAGTATTAAAAGCTTTTGTATTTGACAGGTGGGAATGGATATTTATTTTTTAATATTTCAGACTCCCTGGTAGTATGGATATGCAAATGTTCTGGCAATCTTTTTATAGTTAAGATTCATTTAAAACCTACACCTCAAAATTTGTTGTTTAGTTGCTAAGTCATGTCTCTTTTGTGACCCCATGGACTTTAGCCCACCAGGATCCTCTGTCCATGGAATTTCCCAGGCAAGAATATTAGACTGGGTTGCCAGATCCTTTTCCAGGGGATCTTCTCAACCCAAAGGTTGATCCCACATCTCCTGCATTGGCAGGCAGATTCTTTATCACTGAGCCACCAGGAAGCCCACCTCAAAAATACTACGTATAATTTACCTGTCAAAAATTTTCCCCAGATCTAGTCTTCACTCTTCTGGATGAGAGATTAGAAACACCAGGGGTGTTTCTTCCTGGAGTGGGGGATGGGATAGGAAGCATCATGGCAAAAGCGAAAATATAGGTATCAAAATTCTGCTTCATTATTTTCATAATAAATTCTTTATTAAAATATTCAAAGTCATACTAATAAAACTACCACAGTCTACCAGTTCACCCAATAGATAATTATTTCAATGCAGTGTTTAATTTTTGTGGCCATAAGCAATGATAGCCTTGCGTTCTGTTTGTAGCTATTCTAACATTGTCATTTCAGCACCTTTCTACTACCTCTGATGCAAGACCAAGTCCCTTGTCCCTCATCCTTCAGTTTCCTATTACCTTAAGCAACCCAACAGAGGTGATATTATTTCAGGACATATCTGAAAATAACTTCTTTAAAAAAAATTTTTTTTATATAACCAACCACCTGCATGGCAGGAAAATCACAGGAAACAAATAACCATCCCTGCATGAGTCACTGTCACCAGCAATCTCACAAGGTAATGAAACCAATTCCACACTTTGCTGGTAGCCTGTAACTGGGGGGTGAAAACCAAAGGGTTTTGATCATTCTGAAAGCAGGGGCTAGAAGAAGTCCTGGATTTAAACAAAGAAGAAAGGCAGAGTTCCCTGAGTTCATTGTTCTCAGCTATTTAATTGTCCTCCTGTTTCAATGTTCATCCAAGTGCATAAAACACTACTGGACTTCTAAGAGACCAAACTGAGCTCAAATGAAGAAAATAGTACCAAGGAGAAAAAGTCTATGATTAGAGCTGCAGGAAGCTGCCACCTAGAAATCTGAATTTTGAGCTCTGACAAGCAAGTTCTTCCAAAGGCGCTAAAGAAGTCTCTTGATAATTCTTTCATTGAGTTGGTCAGAAAGAGTTCTGTTCAACTGCTGGGATCCTGAAAATTTTCAAACCCATGACTACACAGATGGTAATCAGGCTGCCACACTTCGAAATATGAAGTAGAATACTTAATTCTGGTGAAATTATGAATGAGAGAAGAAATCCCGTCCCCCTATAGGTGGGGTGGACTGAGATACATCCAGACATAAACCAGTAACCTTATTGGTGCTTATATTCAGTTTTCCCAAAGCCAAATCCAGTAAAGTGAATTTTCTCTCTTGAAGTCTCCCTTCAAGTCTAAGCATTTCAGACAAGATTCAATAAAAAATTTTAATCTAATTTTTGTGTCAGCAAAGCCCATATAAATCAGCACAAGCCCTGAAAAATTGAAGAGGCACTGTTTTTTATTGAATCCATAAATCTAAGAACTTAGCATTTAACGGTTTTAAGTGTTTCTTTTTAAAAAAAATAATTAGTGTGATAACAGACAGGGAAATTGAGCCCAAAGGTCTAAGAAGCCTTATTCAGATCCCAGAAGCAAGAAATATTTGGGAAAAGAATGTTGCCTAAGTAAACATGACTAAATTATCTGAATCCAAACCTAACAATTGAATGTACTTTATCTTGTTCCAAAGGGTTTTACTTTGGATTTTGGTTCCCTTATATGTGTTCTAAAACCCCACTGAGAGTCGTGGCACGGAAGTGCTTTGAAAGCCATATCTTTTGCAAGTGAAACACTCAGACTTGAGAATTTGGCAGGGAAATTGGCACAAAGGGAGAACTTTGAGGTAGCTGCATTCAGAATTCTCTCTTCACTAACAACCTTTTTGATCAATTTCTATATATATACTTGCTATCTCACTTCCAATATCAAACCAAGAAGAGTATATATCAATACAAATTTTGTTTATTCCTGTCTATAAACCCAGCAGAAACAATCTCTTGTTTGCTTTCCTAGAAAGCTACCTGCAATGTGGAAGAAAGCACATTGTGTTTTTAGTGAAGATTCAGATTATAAAGTTGTCCTACTCTCAACATGTATGTCCTTACAACTGCATTTGTGGTCTACAGTGGATCAGTATTGAAACCACGTGAAAAATCTCAGGTTCCACCCAGGTCTACTGAATCAGAAGATGCATTTTAACAAGCTCCTCAGGTATTCATTAAGGCTTCCCTTGTAGCTCAGCTGGTGAAGAATCCACCTCCAAAGCTGGAGACCTAGGTTCGATCCCTGGGTTGGGAAGATCCCCTGGAGAAGGGAAGGGCTACTCACTCCAGTATTCTGGCCTGGAGAATTCCATGAACTGTATAGTCTATGGGGTTGCAAAGAGTCAGACATGACTGAATGATTTTCACTTCACTACTTCCATATTCATTAAAGTGTGGGAGAGATTGTTCTATGTAATTTCAACACACTAATCCTTTCTGTGTTTCATTTCCCCTATTGGTAAAATGAAAAAGACTAAGTAACCACTAAGTTCCTGTACAGAATTTATGATTTACCGCACGTGCAAGCTGGAAACCCCCCTTTCTTAGGTATCATTGAGTTTCCTGTAGTGCTTCCAAGCAAACACCATCTACATATGTAGACTGATATTTAATGAGCCTTTGCTGCCTCTAGGTTTACTTCTTTATTGAGGCTTTAAATCAAGTCAAATGTTTAGCTTTATCTTAGCCCCAAATAGAACACATTAAAGAGTAATGGGAAAACAGAAAAAGGGGTTTAACATATATTGAACCTTAATAAACACTTTAAACTTACATCCACTTTTAATCCTGTGAAGTAGGATTTTATAAAATGTTACAGATGAGAAAACAATCTCAGAATCCTTACATTCTGTGTCACAGAATCGAATGACACAACCAGGATTTAAGCTGAAGTGCTTCTCATTTGAAATCCCCTGAAAAGCATAGTTGCATAGTAATGTGCAGACAAACCAGTGGTATCAGCTGCTTTTGTTATTCTTGGTCTTCCTGTGTAAGCAAGTCACATTAAAGTTATCTAAATGCTAAATAACAAAAGCAACACCAAAATCACATACCTGCTTTACTTTACCTTCCTCCAAACCACCCTCTCTAATGATACATTGGTAAGTCTAGATTTTGCACATTTTTTTTTAGGTTGGAGCTTTTTTTTTTTTAAGATTTATTTTTGGCTGCACTGGGTCTTTGTTTCAGTAAGTGAGCTTCTTACTGTGGTGGCTTCTCTTGTTGAGGAGCACAGGCTCTAGGGTGTTTGGTCTTTAGTAGTTGAGACTATGTACTTAGTTGCCCTGTGCAGGGATCTTCCTGGACCAGGGATTGAACCTGTGTTTCCTGCAATGGCAGGTAGATTGTTAACCACTAGACCACCAGGGAAGCCCTGAAAATGTTTTTAATATGCAATTTGATCACCCTATTTTTATTGATACTTGGTGTACTTAATCAACTAACATTTATTGTGATTACTGAATTTATTTAGACTCATTTATGTTGCATTCTTTTGTGTTTTCTTTTCTCCATATTTCTTCCTTTGTCCCTTTCTCTTCCAGCCTATTATTTGCCAACATTTATTCTCACTCCCTCTTTTTTCTCTGCCAATTTAGAATTATACTTGTATTTCTATTCTTTTAGTGTCAATATTAAAATTTCTAACAATCCTATTTAATTTCATATTTTTCTAACACAGTCTATTTTACCCTCCAAACACTAGCCCTCTGTTTCTCTTGGATCTTGTACTTTTCATTAGTTTTAAGATAATTGGTATTTACTGGCTTCCCTGGTGGCTCACTCAGTAAATAATCCACCTGTGATGTGGGAGACATGGGCTCGATCCCTGGGTTGGGAAGATCCCCTGCAGGAGGGCATGGTAGTCACTCTAGTATTCTTGCCTGGAGAATCCCGAAATGGTATTTTGCTGTACAGTTCAGTTCAGTTGCTCAGTCGTGTCCAACTCTTTACGATCCCATGAATGGCAGCATGCCAGGCCTCCCTGTCCATCACCAACTCCTGGAGTTCCCTCAGACTCACGTCCATCGAGTCAGTGATGCCATCCAGCCATCTCATCATCTGTCGTCCCCTTCTCCTCCTGCCCCCAATCCCTCCCAGCATCAGAGTCTTTTCCAATGAGTCAACTCTTCACATAAGGTGGTCAAAGTACTGGAGTTTCAGCTTTAGCATCATTCCTTCCAAAGAAATCCCAGGGCTGATCTCCTTCAGAATGGACTGGTTGGATCTCCTTGCAGTCCAAGGGACTCTCAAGAGTCTTCTCCAACACCACNTCACATAAGGTGGTCAAAGTACTGGAGTTTCAGCTTTAGCATCATTCCTTCCAAAGAAATCCCAGGGCTGATCTCCTTCAGAATGGACTGGTTGGATCTCCTTGCAGTCCAAGGGACTCTCAAGAGTCTTCTCCAACACCACAGTCAAAGCGTCAATTCTTCGGTGCTCAGCTTTCTTCACAGTTTACTTTGAACAATAGTTTAGCTAGTTACAGAGCTATATTTTGAAAATTATTTTCCCTGCCAACTCATAACATCTATTGTTACTTCTGTGAAGTCTGCTCTCAGCTTAATTTTCACCACTTTGTAGGTAATGTCTTTTTCCCCCATTAGCATTTAAGAACTCCTATTCTTATTGTCTACATTTTGTTACTCTGGATATGGATTTATTTTTATTTTTGAATTTCAGCTTGTGGTCCTTTTCTGATGATTTTTTCAGTTCAGAAAAACACTAAATCCTTCATTAACTCTTAAAATATTACCTTTCTGCCACTCTTTTTCTAATTCTGGAACTCCTATTACATGTTTATAATACTTAGTTTCTCTATACATGTATTTTTACTTTGTGTCTTTGAGGATTTTGACCATCTACCATGTAATGCCATGTTCAAAAGATTATAATCTTAGTAATCTTATCATTTGAACTTTCCAGGTGGCTCAGTGGTAAAGAATCCACCTGCCAATGCAGGACACATGGGTTCCATCCCAGGGTTGGGAGGATCCCTGGAGAAGGAAATGGCAACCACTCCAGTATTCTTGCCTGGAAAATTCTATGAACAGAGGAGCCTGGCAAACTACAGTCTATGGGATTGCAAAAGAGTCAAACATGACTTAGCAAATAAACAATTTCATCATTTAGTAAACCTGTTGACTATTGTGAGTTTTCATTCATGAAATTTTAGTTGCAAGATCAAATTCATAATTGTATTTTGTCATTTTTCCTTTCTATTCCTCTTTGCACTCACTATACCATGTCTAGTCTTTTTATAGTTGACTGTATTAGGGTTACTCAGGTCCCCAGTCAAAAAACAAGATTTGTACTGACAGCTCAGAATTACCATTCTGGGAGTTAAAACTGATCTAGTATCAAAGTCAGTATATGACTGGAGCCCTATCGAGCTGTCTCTGCTTCCTCTCGCCATGCTACCAAGCAGTACATTATAGGCTATAGCCCCTGAGAAAGATGCTGACTTTTTTTATTTCTTCAGCTCCTGAGGGGAAGCTCTCAGCTGCCTCTTTGTGTTTTCATCCTATAATGTAGTAAATCCCCAGCTTCAGTCTCCCTAATTGCAATTTCTGTCTTTTAAATTTTGTGTCAATGTTTACCTTCTTTTCCAGAATAACAATGATTCTATATGTATTATTTATAGATGTTATTGGCATACATTTATAGTTGGGAAGAGACAGTTTTATATATAAATTTACAGTGCCATTTTGGTCAGAATACTACCTCTCTAAGTAATATGAACTTTTATTCTGAGGAATGAATGGCACCACAGTTAGAATCCACTGAGACTCTTTTTTTATGTGATCAATCATATTTAAACAAAAAAAATGTTTTTTTCAGAAATCTTGCAAAACAAAGCCATAGAACATTAATCATTGCTAACAAAAATGCCCCCCTAAGAAATAATGTATGATTAATTTGAGACAAATTGTACTGATTTTAAGTCAAACAATGAGGAGAACAAACTTGATTTTCTTCTCCAGCTAGCCTGTTCACCTATCACCTATCACCTCATGTCCCCACTTCCCCCCATTCACATGTCTGAAGCAATCATTTCCTCTTTGTCTCTTCTCCTTTAGACAACAAAAGGATTCAAACTGATCATCTGAAATTCTCAATTGCTTGATAGATAAAAATTTTAAGAGTGCATTCCAAACACTGTACTAACTTTGGGATAGTGAATGGTTTGTAGCTAATAGGAAATAAAAGATTTTGTTTTGTTCCTTACAAATTGGCACTTGTCAACTACCTCTACAAGGATTAAATTATGTGCCACTGTAGCTTCAACACCCCCTGAAAGGAGTTCGGAGTGGAGATCAGGAATGAGTGCCCCCCTCCCCTGCTCTGGGAAAAACTGGCAGAACAGGTCTAGAGATAGATACTTTAAGGAGAAGATTTTAGGAGCCCGATTCTTGCATCTCCTCATAAACAAAATCTTTTCTAGTGATGTCTGCTTCTTGTGGATCACAGTCACCAGACTGGCAGCAACCTTCTGCAAAAATGTACCCTTCATTGCATGTGGTACTCACTCTTCACCAAAATCACATATATAACTCCCCTAACCTCTTTGGAGCTGTTTCTCACAACTTTCTGAAATGCTTTTTCCCAGGCTATAGTCTTCATTTTGCCCCAAATAAACCTAACTCACAACTCTCACATTGTGCTTTTTTTCCTTTCAGTTAGACTGTTTCCTGTTAAGGAGTTTATTAGTAAGCAAGCTAAATAGTCTGTTTGTTCTGAGCAGAGAGGCCTTAATTTCACATTAAGCCAATTTATTGCACAAACCATGAAAACACAACAGAGTAAACAGAGGACTGACCAACATTGACTATAATCTGTGAGCCCCAAGTCAGGAGTTGGGAAATTACGCCTGCAAGCAAAACCCAGCCCAATATTTAATTCTCTAGATAAAATTAAATTGGACCACTTGCATATAGTCTATGGCTATTTTCACAGGAGCAGAATTGAGAATTTTCTAGAGAATTCTCTATAGAGACTGTATAGCCTGCAAAGCTGAAAATAGTTAAATAGAAAAAATTTGTGACCTCTTCCCTAAATGGTCTCCCTCCTTTTGAAAGTAACAATTAATTAATTAATTATTTGGCTGTGCCTGTCTCTGTTGCTGCGCAGGCTTTTCTCAAGTTGCGGTGCTTGGGCTTCTCAGAGCAGTGGCTTCTCTTGTTGCAGAGCGTGGTCTACGCCTTGTGCAGGCCGCAGGAGCTGCAGCACACGGGCTCAGTGGTTGAGTTCCCGGACTCTAGGGCACAGGCTCGATGCCTGCGGCGCGTGGGCTTAGCTGCTCTGCGGGATGTGCAGTCTTCCCAGATTAGGGATTCGACGTGTCTTCTGCATTGGCAGGCCAATTCTTTACCACTAAGCCACCAGGGAATCCCTCTCCCTACTGTTTTTTTGAAGGAAAAATTAATAACTGGCCTGGCCACCAAAGGGAGATCTGAGTCTTCCATAATAGAAGAACTTATGTCCATGTTATTATCCCAGCCTCTGAAAGAGATGAGTTTCCCCTGCCCTAATTCTGGTCTCCCAATTTTCCCTCTCTATCCGCCCACTTCCCTGAAAACGTTTTTTCTTCTTCCAACCTAGCCCCTCTTTCCTTCTCTATCAAAACCTTAATGCCCAGTTGCATACATTATATCCTTTCATTTTACTCAATATTTAATCATGTTGTGTCATAACCTCTTTCATCTGCCATATCCCTTTGCTCCATGTGTAACCAGCCAGTCTCCCTCTGATTTGTCTTGTACATTCTGTACTTTTCTAGTTTCACAGCCTCTTAGATTCACTCACTCAGCCAGTCTTTCAAACAAAACAACACATTCTTGCAACACCTACTGTGTGTACCATGGATTCTGCTAACCACAAGGAGCACATGCTCCAGAAAGAGAGACAAACAGATAAACAAGCACATGCAATAAATTGTTACAACTGAGTTTCATTCAGGACCAAAAAGAAAGGAAAAAGTATGGCATCAATTCTCCCTTGAATGAAATGAAGAAATTAGTGAGGCATGAAATCTGTGAGGAGACTTCTTTTTGTCAATAAGAGTTTACTGAATATGTCCTAAAAGTTCTGAAAAAATGAAGATTTTTATGAATTAGGTATAGTAAAATTCATTTAAAAATTAAAAGTTACTTTAAGATAAGAATGTATTCACAAGTATATTTTCATCAAATGCTTTAAAGTAGTTATAAAAGACAAGTGAGGCAACATGAAATTAATTAAATATAAATAGAACATGATTGATCTCCTGCCCTTAGGAATTCATTAACTCTCACTGATTGAATTTTAATAAATCAGGATGCATAGAGTTACCTTCAGTGGAGTTGGTGCTGCAGTAAAGGCTCCAGGAGCAAAGAACTCTTCATATTTAAAAATCCCTAAAAGAAACAATGGGTCAAATAGGGAGCCAAATAGTTGGATAGGAAATTTGTATCATTTTTTGATGATAACAAAGAGAAAACAGAGGAGGTAAGGAAGAGGAGGGAGGGGCAGAGGGAAAGAGATCCTCCCAAACGATTTGGGAAATCTGCTGAAAGATGAAAATTTCTAAATATCAGTTCTCAATTTGACAGAAGAGACTGACACTGATTTGGAACTTGATCAAGATACCCAGATTTGATCCCAGTCTGTTCTATCCAGTGAAGTAGGAGCCAAAGCTGTCTGGCCAGTTGTTCTCCTAGAGAAAGGTTAACTTTCTCCCTGCACACTGCTCTAGTGGAGAGAGAATGTGTGATGAAATCTAGTTACAACAGACAACTTAAAAAAAAGATTATAACTGAGATTTGAAGAATGGATTACCTACAAAGAGCCTAAATTCTGGTCACAGAAGGTTTTCAAGTGGAGCTAAAAGTGTTTGGGACGTTGTAGGTGCCTGCCTCCCACCTCCACCTAGCTTCCGACTCTTGTATCTAGAGGAAGTTTAAATTGCTTTTTTGTTGTTGTTCAGTGGCTAAGTCATGTCTGACTCTTTGTGACCCCATGAACTGTAGTATGCCAGGCTTTCCTGTGCTTCCATATCTCCCAGAGTTTGCTCAAACTCATGTCTATTGAGTCAGTGATGCCATCTACCATCTTATCCTCTTACACCCACTTCCCCTCTTTCCCCCAATCTTTCCCAGCATCAAGGTCTCTTCTAATGAGTTACCTCTTCCTATCAGGCAGTCAAAGTATTGGAGCATTCAGTGTGAGTCCTTCCAATGAATATTCTGGGTTGATTTCCTTTAGGATTGACTGGTTTGATCTCCTTGTTGTTCAAGAGACTCTCAAGATCTTCTCCAGCACCACAATTTGAAAGCATCAACTCTTCTGTGCTCAGCCTTCTTTATGGTCCAACTCTCACATCTGTACATGACTACTGGAAAAACCATATAGATTTGACAATAAGGACATTTGTCAGCAATGTGATGTCTCTGCTTTTTAATACACTGTCTAGGTTTGTCACAGCTGTCCTTCGAGGAAGCAATTGTCTTTTAATTTCAAATTTTAATTTTAAGCTACTTAGACAACCTTTTAGATTTATTGTAACTCTGTGGCTTTAACCAATGGTTGCATTTTGAGTCTATTGAAAGCCTGTAAGCCAGAATCTAGTGCAGAAAAGGTATTCAATGCGGGTCTGTACAAAGAATAAGCGAAGTAATACGGATGAATAGACAAGAGTGGGGGAGAAATGAGGAAGCAGAAGAAGGGACCTAGTTTGTCATTTTAAGGCAATCGAACAGATTTGCCTTGAATGGATATGTATTTACTAGGATGTAACTTTGAGGAACATTACTTAACCTCCCTGAGTCTTGATTTATCATTTAAAAGATTGGGATAAGGTTGAGATAATACCGATCTCATTGGGTTGATTTGAGGAAGAAGTGAGTTGCATGTAAAGTGTGTATCATATTTCACAGTAGATAGTAAACATTCAGGAGGCACCATTTCACTTCTTGAAATCCTCATCATTCCTGTTATCTGTATTAAAATGTAATTGAAATAACTCAAGAAATATAAAGGCATGGTGAGCTGAATTCCATCAACCAGCGTGAAAGCTGTGAGGACACACCTAAATACAAGTCTCAGTGTAGCAGTGTAGATATCTAAGGATTTTTTTTCTGCAGTTCACTTTTATACTGAGAGCATACATGGTACTCCTTTCATATTTTTTTTTATTTTAGCCACACAGGGTTATGGGATTTTAAGGTGACGTTGACACAGGGAAGCCTGTGTTTTCTTTTGTTATTATTGATATCTCCACTGTCTGTTGGCAACTAAGGGAAAAAAGTCACTGTTCAGAGATGCCTGTATGGGAAGATTTAAACCATATCAATTTCAAAGGGTGTAAACAGCAAGAAAATATTGCTTCTTTTAAAAAGACTAATGTAAATCAGATTAAGTGATTTAAACAGAAATAAACCTATAAAGGTTACTAGGGTGCTGATAAGCTTTTATAGCTGTTAGACAAAGAGGGGTATCTCTTGTATTTTAAAGGAGGCTTACAGAGGCAGCATTTATTAAGGCAAATAACAGTAACTGCATGAAAAACCAAACACGACACTCCCTGGAAGATATATGACCTTTCCAGAGCTCCGAAAGGACTTAAGTTCTATAGCAACAGGTTTTTAAGTCACAGTGCTGGATATTTCTTAGTTCCCAGAACACTTTTGGAAGCTCTCTCCCTTTGTCAGCAACCAACAAGGAAAACATGATTTTCTCAAAGATTTTTGTAACACGTGAATTTAAATAAATATGAGCAGTTATCCACTAGACACCCTCCATTATTGGTTGAGGGCTACCCCCAAGGCTGGTAACTCCTCTCCCACTTCAAGGCTGACAGGTTCTTCAGAGGGCCATTGCAGTGGAAGGGGAGCTGCCAGCACAAGGCAGGTCTGGGCTTCCATGCAACTTCCATCACAGCCATGGCTGAAATCCGAGGCAAACTAAGGGAGTGTGGCCCTGGGCACAAATGGCATTGCTACAGTGCCCTTCTGGTTGGGTGACAGGGTTTCAGGAATAAATCCTTCTGCACTAAGGCCATATTGTACACCTGTCCAGATGGAAAGCACTGTGAGTGCTCTGAAGACTCCACCCATGGCACATGACTTACCACATCATATGTTGGTAAGATGGAAGGAGCGGGGCAGATGGGGATACATGCTCACCCAGCTACTGACATGATGGAACCAAAGCAGGCAACATGGAGACCTTGCCTCTGTGCACTTCCTTTGTGCACTCTCTCTCCCTTTGGCTTTACCTAGCAAAATCCTACATGCCTAAAAACATTACTCAAATCCCTTTCTAGGCTGCTTCTGTTCACTAAAATTTTCTTTGACTCTTTGCAACCATGTGTTTGTCCAGGCTGTTGAAGGACACAGGAATAAAAAATATCCACTTCACTGGGAAGGCATCTTTAGGCCAAAAAAGAAGGCAGGCAATTCCATATAACCAATGAACTAGCTTATTAGAGGGTTACATACTTGATGGGGCAGACAACAATCCAAAGGCATTCATAGCTGCACTCAACACTGGTGAGCAGCCATTGGGACAATTTTATCCTTAACCTGAGGGTATGGAGGTAGGGGCTTGGAAACAAGATGTGCATTTCTAAGTCAAGATTCATGAATGTGTGACTATTGTCATATGCCCTGGGAATATGTCAGGGAAGATTTTCATCATTGACTGAGGACTAACAGAGCATAGGGGTTACCTGGTCCTCATGATTATTAAACACTGTTAACTACAAAGTCCTTGATGACAGAAGTGATTCACTGCTTAGGACAGTGCTTCTGCTGCTTCTGCTGCTGCTAAGTTGCTTCAGTCGTGTCCGACTCTGTGCGATCCCAGAGACGGCAGCCCACCAGGCTCTGCTGTCACTGGGACTCTCCAGGCAAGAACACTGGAGTGGGTTGCCATTTCCTTCTCCAAGGCATGAAAGTGAAAAGTGGAAGTGAAGTCGCTCAGTTGTGTCAGACTCTTAGCCACCCCATGGACTGCACCCAGCAGGCTCCTCTGTCCATAGGATTTGCCAGGCAGGAGTACAGGAGTGGGGACAGTGCTGGGGAGTCAATAGAAGAACAGGAGGAACTGATGCCAAGTAGCATCAGTTATGCTAATAGCCACACACAGGCAAATTTCTGGAATACTCAGATCAACCTGTCTGTTCTTCCTGGCATTCTTTCTGTTCATATTCATATTCAAAGTCTTCCTTGTTTTAGTCTGTGTCTACATCTCTCTTTCAAAACCCTTCCTTGACTCCTCCAGCAAGATACAATCTCTGTTAGTGGCACTTCTCACTTTCTATCTTACAGCTATTTATGTGCTTATCTCACTTCTTCTCTCAGATATAATAATAAATCCGCAACACGAGGATCCACATCCCATTGTTTCTGTATACTTCATGTCTTGTAGCACATGGCTTGGCTTATTGCAGATATTAAATAAATACTTATTGACTAAATAGAGATTGAATTATAGGCTTGTTGCAGATTGAAGCTGTGGAAATGTTTGTGTGTGCTCTCGATATTGCCACATGTCTCATGCTTGCTTGAGGCAGAAATTTTTTGTGTGCTTCCCAGACCCCTTTTCTTCTCCCTCCTGGCACACATCTAGACCAGAAGTCTAGTCTTTCTTGCAATTGGGTGGGGGCATTTACTGCATTTGCTGGCAGCTGGAAATGCAAGTGATGTGTGCCACATTTAGGCTCCAAGAAGGGGCCTCTGTGCTGTCAGTCTTCCATTCATTTAGAAGGTCCATGAGAAAGTGCCACTGCCCTAGTGGATGCAGAAGCCTCCAGATGGAACAAGCATAGGCTCTGAAAGACTACAGACAACAGACTCCCCTCATCTCTTCTCTGACCCACATTTGATAGGAACACGAGTGAAGACTTAACTTTTGATAGGCTATTGAAGTTTATGACTATTTATTATGATACTCAGGTTTCCCTGATAGCTCAGTTTGTAGAGAATCTGCCTGCAATGCTGGATACCCCAGTTCGATTCCTGGATGAGGAAGATCTACTGGAGAAGGGACAGGCTACCCACTCCAGTATTCTTGGACTTCCCTCGTGGCTCAGCTGGTAAAGAATCCACCTGCGATATGGGAGACCTGGGTTTGATCCCTGGGCTGGGAAGATCCCCTGGAGAAGGGAAAGGCTACCCACTCCAATATTCTGGCCGGAGAATTCCATGGACTATGCAGTCCATGGGGTCGCAAAGAGTCAGACATAACTGAGCGACTTTCACTTCTTTTTTCGTTATGATACTTAGCCTACTCTGATCAACAAACTTAACAGATATTTTTTACTAACCTTATTAACTCTAGTTGGAAGGTAGTAATGCCATGTTTCTTTGAATTTAAGACACATTATGGAACATCATTATGTTCCATTGAGAAAGAACGAATGCTACCAATCAAGTTATGACAACCTGTCCCAATTTCCAAGGAGTTAAACTGTACAAAAAAGGGAATCTTAGAATCAATGAAATACCATAATGATAACTTGTGTGTAAAATCGTTCTATCGTTTACAAAGTGCTTTAGTGAAATATACAGCCCATTTTCGTAACAAGCATTTATTTAGTCCCTTTTTTTTTTTTGATTAATATCATTCTTGGTCCCGAATATAAGACATAGTCCCTGATCTCAGGGGGTGAATGGTCTAATAAGAGACACTCATAATTAAAAATAATTACAATTCATTTCAGTAAGCATAAGAATCAGTTCAGTTCAGTCGCTCAGTCGTGTCTGACTCTTTGCGACCCCATGAATCGCAGCACGCCAGGCCTCCCTGTCCATCACCAACTCCCTGAGTTCACTCAGACTCACGTGCATTGAGTCCGTGATGCCATCCAGCCATCTCATCCTCCGTCGTCCCCGTCTCCTCCTGCCCCCAATCCCTCCCAGCATTAGGGTCTTTTCCAATGAGTCAACTCTTCGCATGAGGTGGCCAACGTACTGGAGCTTCAGTTTTAGCATCATTCCCTCCAAAGAAATCCCAGGGTTGATCTCCTTCAGAATGGACTTGTTGGATCTCCTTGCAGTCCAAGGGACTCTCAAGAGTCTTCTCAACACCACAGTTCAAAAGCATCAATTCTTCTGTGCTCAGCCTTCTTCACAGTCCAACTCTCACATCCATACATGACCACAGGAAAAACCATAGCCTTGACTAGACGGACCTTAGTCGGCAAAGTAATGTCTCNCAACACCTACCATATTACTTGGATTTCTCTTACCTTGGGCGTGGATTATCTCTTCACTGCTGTTCCAGCAAAGCACAGCTGCTGTTCCTTACCTTGAATAAGGAGTATCTCCTTATCACCGCCCTTCCTGACCTTCAACATGGGATGGCTCTTCTAGGCCCTCCTGCGCCCGAACAGCCACCACTCCTCAGGTTGCTCCTCTCGGCCACTGCCCCGGCCTTGGGCACGGGTTACTTTGCATATAAGTTAAATAAGCAGGGTGACAATATACAGCCTTGACATACTCTTATCCTGATTTGGAACCAGTCTATTGTTCCATGTCCAGTTATAACTGCTGCTTCTTGACCTGCATTCAGATTTCTGAGGAGTATTCTCCTCTCTTTAAGGTTTTTCCACAGTTTGTTGTGATACATACAGTCAAAGGGTTTGGCATAGTCAATAAAGCAGAAATAGATGCTTTTCTGAAACTCTCTTGCTTTTTCAATGATCCAGCGGATGTTGTCAATTTGATCTCTGGCCCCTCTGCCTTTTCTAAATCCAGCTTGAGCATCTGGAAATTCACGGTTCATGTACTGTTGAAACCTGGCTTGGAGAATTTTGCTATCGTGTGAGATGAGTGCAATTATGAGGTAGTTTGAGCAATCTTTGGCATTGCCTTTCTTTGAGATTGGAATGAAAACTGGTCTTTTCCAGTCCTGTGGCCACTGCTGAGTTTTCCCAACTTGCTGGCATATTGCTTGCAGCACTTTCAGAGCATCATCTTTTAGGATTTGAAATACCTCAACTGGAATTCCATCACCTTTTAGGATTTTATATACCTCAAACTGGAATTCCATTCATTTTGTTTGTAGTGATGCTTCCTAAGGCCCACTTGACTTCACATTCCAGGATGTCTGGTTCTAGGTGAGTGATCACACCATCATGATGATCTGGGTCATGAAGATCTTTTTTTGTATAATTCTTCTGGGTATTCTTGCCACCTCTTCTTATCATGAGGTAATTTATAAGCCTGATATCTCATTGAGAACTTATTAGAGAGAATTGGAATATCCTGACTCTTTACAATATAACAAAAACAAACTAGCAAAGACTTTGCTCATTTGTTTGTTCCTCTCCTCTATAGATATGCTTTTCAAATGTTAAGCAGTGACATTTTTCTGTCATCTTTATCAGCTTAGCACAGCATGAATAATCCATTACCAACACTGGTAAGAGGAAGTAGTTTCTTTTCATCATAATATACTATCATTAAATATCTTAGAAAATTATTTTTATCACCTTCTGCAGATGAGCAGCTCAAGGACTATAAATATTTGAACCTATATTGCTAATAATGTGAATACTTCTTTTCTATTTATTCACACACCTTTGAAAGACAAATACAGTCATCTTTGGGGCAAAGCCACTTTCCATGTTTTCAGTGAGTTCCATTTTATGTTTAATGTAATAACATGATTGTCCTGATTCATGTAATAGGCTTATCTGTCACGTGGATGAGTTGATGTGAATGAGTGCATTAATTCCTGAGTTTCATTATAAAAAATTTCTCTGGAAACCTCTACTCAGCATTTATTTCTGAAAGTAGGGACTGATGTAACTGTCATTGAATAATCAATGTTGGATTGTTTAAGTTGATCTACAAATATTCTGCATCAACTTCTTGTGTCCTACTAAGATATTAAACTATTACTTTAATTTCAACAACATGTAAAATAACATAATTTTACTAGTCAATGTCTATTCTTAGGCAGTTATAAATGCCAGCCTTTCATTTTCATTTCCATATACAAGGCAATCATTTTTATACTGCTTAAAATTTTTAAATTTACAGTTTTTAGCAACATGGAAGTCTCTGCATATTAGTCGTGTTTATTTAACAACAAATATTATTTTGGAGCTTAAATATAAAATAGTGATTATAAAATTTATAATTTTCTCAAATTCACTCAATTTAAGCAATATTTGGGCTTCTCTGGTGGCTCAGAGTAAAGAATCTGCCTGCCAAGCAGTAGATGTGAGTTTCATCCCTAGGTCAGGAAGATGCCCTAGAGAAGGAAATGGCAACCTACTCCAGTATTCTTTCCTGGGAAATCCCATGGATAGAAGAACCTGGTGGGCTACAGTCCATGGGGTTGTAAGAGAGTGGAGTCGATTTAACAACTAAAAACAAAAGCAACAGTGATGTTGGGATCTAAAAGCTATCATATGGTTTGAAGCCATCTTCTGTTTGTGTAAGAATAAAACTCTTATCTGTCTCTGAGCTAATGACGTACTATAGATTCTTTAGTGTCAGCCATATAGGTGGATTTTGGGGATGTGGTTATATTACTGTTCACAAGACTAAATTCACATGTATCTCCTCCTTCTGTCCAGGTCTCCTTTACTAAAAAATAAATAATGTAGTGCCCAAACTGGCATAGGAGATAAGAATAACTTCAGTATGGTTTCTAGCTAAAAGTTGACCTTTTTAAAGTATTTCCTTTTTTACGTGTAAGAACCTGTGAAAGGAATGCATGCACGCTTAGTCACTCAGTCATGTCTGATTCTTTGTACCCTATGGACTGTAACCCTCCAGGTTCCTTTGTCCATAGGATTCTCCAGGAAGGAATACTAGAGTGGGTTGCCATTTCCTGCTCCACGTGAAAGGAAAAATAAATAGTATTAACCCAAAGCCTAGCAATATCAAAATGTGCAAAAGCATTTTCTAGTACCATTTTTTGTGTTTTTTTTTTTTTTTTTTAAAGATTTTTGTTAGCAATGCTTTTAAATGAAGCATTATGCTCTCCTTTTGTGAAATTAGGGGTCTGGGAGAGACCAGTAAATGAGACTAAACCAAATCCTACACTTGGCTAAATTATAATTAAATAAACTTTCTATATATAGATTGTTCCTCCTTTTCATAATCATTGTCTAAAATGTGATTTGATTTTCAAAACTTCCTTAAACCATGATATTCACTGTCATTTCATTATAGCACATTTAGTGCTATTATGCCTGGTCTATTGCTAATATCTCTACGAATGTCAAAGCATCTGTTATGTTAGAGAAATGAGAAGCATAAAATGGAATTAGATAGGTAAGAGTCAATTAAAATAAGATTTAAAATGAAACTATTTGAAGAATGTTTAGAGACTATACACATCAAGGTTCCATTTTAAATATTTTAATAATCATCTTATAATTGAACTTGTAAGGAGAAATATCTGTATAATTCACCTATAAGAAAGTACTGATTGATTTTAATCATAACCAAAGAATTTGTAACAAAATTGTTTGCCAACAGAATTGAGATTTGGAGCTTTTGTGCTCTCATAATAACCCCTAAAATTAATACCTTCACTAATTTAACTAAAAAAAAATCAGTACAGTGCTTCTTGATAGTCTTTATAGAAAATAGAGGTTAGTATCAAAGAGGAATTGTTCCCACTGTCAGGAAAATGGCTCGACTTGTAAACCATAAATGTCATACTACATATAAATTTAAAAAATATATCATACTGGTTCATCTCAGCTTTTTAAAATCACAGTATATAAAGTACAGAATAAAGAGGCATCATTTACTCTGAAGTTGCAGAGAATATCTGGTGCAGATTGGAGAATACCTGATGCACTATTATATAGTTAAAGGTGTGATTTTGAGAGATCACAGCAGCATTTTAAGTGTATGTTCTTGCCCATTGGCGGCGGCGGCTGCTGCTGCTAAGTGGCTTCAGTCGTGTCCGACTCTGTGTGACCCCTTAGACAGCAGCCCACCAGGCTCCCCCGTCCCTGGGATTCTCCAGGCAAGAACAGTGGGGTGGGGTGCCATTTCCTTCTCGAATGCATGAAAGTGAAAAGTGAAAGGGAAGTCGCTCAGTCGTGTCTGACCCTCAGCGATCCCACGGCCTGCAGCCTACCAGGCTCCTCTGCTCATGGGATTTTCCAGGCAAGAGTACTGGAGTGGGGTGCCATTGCCTTCTATATTGACTGCTATGGATGCCAAATGGATACAGATTCATGCACTGTTTCAAATGCTTGAGTAGCCATTCTGACTCATCAGTCCTTCAGCCATTTTAGAAAAGTCTGTGTGCATGTGTATGACAGAGAAAGAGAATTTAGAATAATTTTTAATAATTTTGTATTTTTTTCTGTTTATCAAAACATGTAAAATAGTTTCATTAAGTCAAAACATTCTGACATATATTTTGATTCTGCCAGTTGTAAAAAGTGAAGATAAAGAATATAGTCCAGAATAAGAGATTCCACACAGGTATTGAAATGAAATAATAGTATCATATTCTCTCAATGGCCTCTGAGATACTGTATTTTATGATTGTATATCAGAAATAAAGAAGCATACTGGCAAAGGATAGGGAAATAGAAGTCAACTAGCTGATGAAATAAGTGGCTGATTTGTCTCTTCCCCGTAAGCACAACTTCAAAAATCTAGAAATAAATCGTACTCCTTTATGCCTACTGTGAAGACATGTGTAAACCAGTCTATCACCAAGACAGGTTCAGAACAAATTAATGTCATAATAAAAGTAGTCCAGGTTTGATGCAGGATGCAGGATGCTTGGGACTGATGCACGGGGATAATCCAGAGAGAGGGTGTGGGGCGGGAGGGGGGAGGTGGGGGTCGGGATTGGGAGTTCATGTATACTCGTGGCTGATTCATGTCAATGTATAGCAAAATGAATACAGTATTGTAAAGCAAAACAAACTAAAAAATAAAAATTAATTAAAGAAAAAAAAAGTAGTCAGGTACCACACAACATATTTTTAAATTTTTTTTTCAGAGGAATTATGCATATTTTTGTAATCATCATGCTTCAGTGTATCAGTCTTTTCTTGAAATACTATCAAATGGCAAAAATGACATTAAGTAAAATCATTATTTTTATTGGAAAAGTAACAGCTTCAAAATAATACTAGGGTATTCAGTATTAGTAAAAATTTTAATTTTTAGAGTAATTTTATTATCTGTCTCATCAAAGTATTAGTTTGATGAATAGAAAATATTACTATAAATGTTAATAATCTCAAACCCAAATTATTAGGATACTAAAACTTGTCCTTTTCCCCTTAAAAATAGAATCTAGTTAATATTCCAATTCTCTTGAATTCATGAAAATAAGACTTTGGAAGACACAATTCATGGTAGGATTGTATCTTATTCAGGCAGTATTTAGGTGTATATGGTTAACTACAAAATAAAATGAATTTTAAAAGTAGAGCAAATAAATTAGTATTTCCCATTTAATTTCAATTCCTTCTGAATATTGAAGAAATTTTAAATGAGTTATAATTTTATCCCTAGATAGAAAATTTAGACTAATTTTGTAATTATCTTCTTAAAAAATGTAAACTGGGAAATACTAGCCTGTTAAATTCAATAATGTTTGTACCAGTATCCTTGGAAAATAAGGGAAATAAATAGTTAGGAAACCTGATAACTAGGTTATTTTTCATTTAGTATATGTTTTCCTTATGCTGAACACTTTATTGGCTCTCTATTTTAAAAATACAACATGAAATTACTTCTTACTGTTTTTCCCAATTGCCATCAAGGAAAGAAAATTAAGATGTCAGATTTTCGAGAAATAAACTTGAAATATAGTAAGTACTTTCCTCTCAGGATTCTATACTTATTGATCTAAACATCAATAATTGTTCTTAAAAGCTTTGGAAGGGGTAGTGCTCTGGTTTACTAAAATAGATCATTGCTCAGATTTTCTTTGCTAGCAATAGCATTAGAATTTTAGGAGTATAGGAAATTGAGGCATCACATATATGCTTGAATCACTCTGCCTCATTGGGAAGAAGCCTGACTCTGGATATAAGCATAGTATAAATGGAAAGATCAAGGGATATGAAAGCCAGTTTCAGTTCAATTCATTTCAGTCACTCAGTCATGTCCGACTTTTTGCAACCCTATGAATTGCAGCATGCCAGGCCTCCCTGTCCATCACCAACTCCCAGCATTCACAAATCCATGTCCATTGAGTCAGTGATGCCAGCCAACCATCTCATCCTCTGTCATCCCCTTTCTCCTGCTTACAATCTTTCCTAGCATCAAGGTCTTTTCAAATGAGTCAACTCTTCGCATGAGGTGGCCAAAGTATTGGAGTTTCAACTTCAGCATCAGTCCTTCCAATGAATATTCAGGACTGATTTCCTTCAGGATGGACTAGTTGGATCTCCTTGCAGACCAAAGGACTCTCAAGAGTCTTCTCCAACACCACAGTTCAAAACATCAATTCTTCAGCATTCAGCTTTCTTCACACTCCAACTCTCACATCCATACATGACCACTGGAAAAACCATAGCCTTGACTAGATGGACCTTTGTTGACAAAGTAATGTCTCTGCTTTTCAACATGCTGTCTAGGTTGGTCATAACTTTCCTTCCAAGAGTAAGCGTCTTTTAATTTCATGGCTGCAATTACCATCTGCAGTGATTTTGGAGCCTAGAAAAATAAAATCAGCCATGAAATCCAGTTTAGTTAACCATATATGTTATGTGGCAAATTACCTAACCTTTCTGATGTCATCTATGAAAAGAGTAAAACAATAGTAAACTTCCTAGGATGAAAATGAATGCTATGCACTGGATGTTTGTGTTTTCCCAAAGTTTATATGTGAAGTCCTAATCTCAGTGTAATAGGGCATGGAGGTCAGGACTTTGGAAAGTAATTAGATTTAGATAAGGCCATGAAGGTGGCACTCCATGGCAGGATTAGTGATTGTTTAAGACCTTAGCTTGTTTACTTTATGCCATGTGAGAAAACAGTGAGAAGAACATTGTTGTTATTCAGTTGCTAGGTCATGTCTGACTCTTTGCAACCCATGGATTACAACACACTAGGCTCCTTTGTCCTCCACTATCTTGCAGAGTTTGATCAACATTATGTGCATAGAGTTGATGGTGCTATCTAACTGTCTCATCCTCTGCTGCCTCCTTTTCCTTTGCCTTCAATCTTTCCCAGTATCAGGGTCTTTTCCAATGAGTTGGATCGTCCCATTACATGACCAAAGTATTGGAGCTTCAGCAACAGTCCTTCCAATGAATATTCAGGGTTGGTTTCCTTTAGGGTTGACTGGTTTGATATTCTCTCTGTCCAAGGGACTCTCAGGAGTTTTCTTCAGAACCACAGTTTCAAAGCATCAATTCTTCTGCACTCAGCCTTCTTCTTTTTGGTCCTACTCTCACAGCTGTACATGACTACTGGAAAAAACCATAGCTTTGACTATATGGACCTTTGTCAGCAAAGTGTGTCTCTGTTTTTTAATATGCAGTCTAGGTTTGTCATAGCTTTCCCTTCAAAGAGCGAGTGTCTTTAAATATCATGAGTGCAGTCACTATCTGCAGTGAATTTGGGTCCCAAGAAAAAAAAGTCTGTCAGTGCTTCCACTCTTTCGTTTTCTATTCACCATGAAATGATGGGACCATTATCTAAGTTTTTTAAATGTTGAGTTTCAAACCATCTTTTTAACTCTCCTCTTTCACCCTTATCAAGAGGCTCTTCATTTTCTGCCATTAGAATGGTACCATCTGCATATCTAAGGTTGTTGATATTTCTCCCAGCAATCTTGATACCAGCTTGTGATTCATCCAGCCCAGCGTTTTGCATGATGTATTCTGCATAGAAGCTAAATAAGCAGGGTGACAATATACAGCCTTTTGGGAGTCCTTTCTCAACTCTGAACCAGTCCACTGTGATATGAGCAGTTCAAACCATTGCATCTTAACAGGTTTCTCAGGAGACAGGTAAGGTGTTCTGTATTCCCATCTTTTAAAGAATTTTCCTCAGTTTGTTGTAATCCACACAGTCAAAGGTTTTATCATAGTCAATAAAGTAGATGTTTTTCTGAAATTCCCTTGCTTTCTCCATGACCAACAATGTTGATGATTTGATCTTTGATTCTTCTGCCTTTTCTAAACCCACCTTGTACATCTGTAGGTTCTCAGTTCATGTACTGCTGAAGCTACAGCCTAACTTGAAGGATTTTGAGCATAATCTTGCTAGCATGTGAAATGAGCACAACTGCACAGTAGTTTAAACATTGTTTGCCATTGCCCTTCCTTGTGATTGGAATGAAAAATGACTTTTTCCAGTCCTGTGGCCACTGCTGAATTTTCCAAATTTGATGACATATTGAGTGGGTGGTTAAACAGTGCCATCCTTTAGGGTTTGAAATCCATCACTTCCACTAGCTTTGCTTGTAGTAATGCTTCCTAAGGCACACTTGACTTCATCCTCCAGGATGTCTGGCTCTAGGTGAGTGACCACACCATCGTGGTTATCTGGGTTCTAAAGACCTTTCTTGTGTAGTTCTTCTGTGTATTCTTACCACCTCTTCTTAATCTCTTCTGCCTCTGTTAGGTCCTTACCATTTCTGTCCTTTATCATGCTTATCCTTGCATGAAATGTTTCCTTGATGTCTCCATTTTTCTTAAAGAGAGGTCTAGTCTTTCTCATTCTATCGTTTTCCTCTATTTTTTTTTACATTGTTTATTTAAGAACTCCTTATGTCTCCTTGCTATTCTCTAGAACTCTGTATTCAGTTGGGTTCATCGTTCTTTTTCTCTCTTGCCTTTCACTTCTTTCCTTAGCTATTTGTAAAGCTTCCTCAGAGAACCACTTTGCCTTCTTTCATTTCTTTTGCTTGGGAATGGTTTTGGTCACTGCCTCCTGTACAGTGTTATGAATCTTCACCCAGTTTTCTTCAGGCACTTTATAAGGTCTAATTCCTTGAATATATCCATTACCTCTAGTGTATAAGGGCTTTCTTGTTAGCTCAGCTGGTAAAATCTGCCTGCAATGTGAGAAAGCCCAGTTTGATTCTTGGGTCAGGAAGAGCCACTGGAGAAGGGATAGGCTATCCACTGCAATATTCTTGGATTTCCCTGGTGGTTCAGCTGGTAAAGAATCTGCCTGCAATGCAGAAGACCTGGGTTCAATTCCTGGGTGGGAAAGATCCTGTGGAAAAGGGAAAGGCTAACCACTCCAGTATTCTAGCCTGGAGAATTACATGGGCTGTGTAGTCCATGGGGTCAACAAAGAGTTGGACACGACTGAGTGACTTCCACTTTTCTAGTGTAAGGGATTTGAATTAGGTCTTACCTGAAAGGCCTTGTTTTCCCTGTATTTCTTCCATTTAAGCCTGCATTTTGCAACAAGGAGCTCATGATCTGATTTACAGTCAGCTCCAAGTCTTGTTTTTTGCTGACTGTACAGAAATTCTCCATCTTCAGCTGCAAAGAATATAATCAAATAAACTGATTTCAGTATTGAGAGCATCTTGATTGTTCATGTGTAAAGTCATCTCTTAGTTTTTTGGACAAGGGTGTTTGCTATGATCAGCATGTTCTTTTGACACAACTGTTAGCCTTTGCCTTGCTTCATTTTACATTCCAATGCCAACCTTGACTGTTACTCCAGGTACCTCTTCACTTCTTACCTTTGCATTCCAATTCCTTACAATGAAAAAGGACATTTGTTTTGGTGTCAATTCTAGAATGTGTTATAGGTCTTCATAGACCCGGTCAACTTCAGTTTCTTTGGTATCAGTGAATGGAGTATAGAGTTGAATGACTGTGATGTTGAATGGTTTGCCTTGGAAATGAACTGAGATCATCCTGTTGTTTTTGAGGCTGCACGCAAGGACTGCATTTCAATCTCTTTTCTAACTATGAAGGCTACTCCAATACTTCACTTCTTACCTTTGCATTCCAATTCCTTACAATGAAAAAGGACATTTGTTTTGGTGTCATTCTAGAATGTGTTATAGGTCTTCATAGACCCGGTCAACTTCAGTTTCTTTGGTATCAGTGAATGGAGTATAGAGTTGAATGACTGTGATGTTGAATGGTTTGCCTTGGAAATGAACTGAGATCATCCTGTTGTTTTTGAGGCTGCACGCAAGGACTGCATTTCAATCTCTTTTCTAACTATGAAGGCTACTCCAATTTTTCTAAGGGATTCTTGCCCACATTAGTAGATATAATGGTCATCTGAATTAAATTGGCCCATTCCCATCCATTTTAGTTCACTGATTCCTAAGATGTCGATTCTCAATCTTGCCATCTCTTGCTTGACCAGATCCAATTTACTTTGATTCATGGACTTAACATTCTAGGTTCCTATGCAATATTGTTAGTTACAGCCGACTTTACTTTCACCACCAGACACATTCACAACTGAGCATTGTTTCTACTTTGGCCCAGCTGCTTCATTCTTTCTAAAGCTATTATTAATAGTAATTGTCCTCTGCTCTTCCCCAGAAGCATATTGGAGACCTTCAGACCTGGGGATGTA
Source organism: Aepyceros melampus (assembly GCA_006408695.1). Lineage (NCBI taxonomy): Eukaryota > Metazoa > Chordata > Mammalia > Artiodactyla > Bovidae > Aepyceros > Aepyceros melampus. The sequence continues at coordinate 181,136 of SJXQ01006888.1, read as the reverse complement.
GACCCTCTTCTTCTGATGTATGTGTGTGTGTGTGTGTGTATATGTATATATGGTCTTTTCATACTATTCATGGGGTTCTCCTGGCGAATACTGGAGTGGATTGTCGTTTCCTCCTCCAGGAGAACATAGCTCTCTGTAAAACAAGAATTGAACCAGCTGGCAACTTTGTCTTAGTTTCTAAAGCTGTGGGAAATAAATGTCTATTGTTAAGCCACCCAGTCTATGGCATTTTGTAACAATGATCTGAGCTTACCAAGGGAATGAGGTAATCTTTGTAAAGGCTGATAAGATGTGGAAACCTCTTTGTCTCCCATTTTGTTTTCAGGAGGGAAAAGTATGTTTTTTAGATTAAACTAGTGAAGTCAATGGGGCTATACTACACATTCTCTAGAAGGAATCATGAGATCTCACATTTTAGATTACTTACTTAGGTGAAAGAAACTCACTCTGTATTCAGAATTTTCATCGTTTTAATTTTTTTTAAATTAATTTTTATTTTTTTAGTTTGTTTTGCTTTACAATACTGTATTCATTTTGCTACACATCGACATGGATCAGCCACGAGTGTACATGAACTCCCAGTCCCGCCCCACACCTTCTCTCTGGATCATCCCCGTGCACCAATCCCAAGCATCCTGCATCAAACCTGGACTGGTGATTCGTTTCACTTATGATATCACACATGTTACACTGCCACTCTGCCAACCCATCCCACCCTCTCCCTCTCCCACAGAGTCCAAAAGGCCGTTCTATACATCTGTGTCTCTTTTGCTGTCTTGCGTACAGGTTTATCATTACCATCATTCTAAATTCCATATATATGTGTAAGTATACTGTATTGGTGTTTTTCTTTCTGGCTTACTTCACTCTGTATAATCGGCTCCAGCGTCATCCACCTCATTAGAACTGATTCAAATGTATTCTTTTTAATAGCTGAGTAATACTCCATTGTGTATATGTACCACAGCTTTCTTATCCATTCATCTGCTGATGGACATCTAGGTTGCTTCCATGTCCTGGCT